>CAUHTR010001004.1:0-93861 GCA_959609185.1 Schmidtea polychroa | reverse complement strand
TAAAGAAGCTAAATCGTACAAGAAAAGGTAATTGCCCCTTGGGTTTCTTACCTTAGCGAACCAAATTCAAATTGAGAGAAAGGTGCAAACAGTGACAGATTGTAATTGTGATAAAAATCAAATAAATTTATTCTGTGTTGAGTTTTCATTGATTTGGTAAAATAAGAACACGAGGAGTCAGAGACAGGACCGACTTACAAACAAAAACTCAACAATATATATGTTACTCATCCAAAGACTTCAAAAACAAACATAAAATGATTAGCAGAAAAATTCTTCATAAGACTTTTTAATGGTGAAAATCAAATGGGACAGGATGTAGAAACAGTAAAATTAGAAAAGGAAAGAGAAAATGAAAATTTTAATGATAACTATGATGAAAATGAAATTGTTATTACCAGCGATATTATATTGAAATAGATTCCGACTACAGAGACAGAAGAAGATTTATAAAGAAGATTAAAATTTGCATTTTAAGAATCGAAAATATTGTGTTCCTACTCCAACTATTAATAATATGAACTTCAACCAAATATTGACGAAAGAAATATTGTTGTTTGAAAGAACTGGTAAGATGACAGCAAATTTAGAAAAATTATTTAATGCTCTTTATTCTATTCAACCAACATCTATGGAGAGCAAACGAGTGTTTTCTACTTCGTCAAATTTTTGCTCCAAAAAACGATCAAATTTAGCCGACAAGTCAATTAATGAATTATGTTTCCTTAAATCTTATGTTATGAGAATTGATAGAATAAAATAAAATATATATTTTTTTCGAATTCTTGAAATAGTTCCTTTACTAGTTTTATACTTAATACAAAGCTTCCTTTCTGACATCTTTCTTTCTTAGAGAAATTTTGCAATTTGTAACTTTTCTTTATAAATGAGTTTCTTCATTGTTATAAAAAAATTCAAAGAATACAGTATTTTAAACAAATAAAAATTCCAAAAAACATAATTTTTTAAAATAAATGCCCTAAAGTGAGGTTCTTTAAAATCATGACATATAATAGTAAAATCGACTTTTTTAATATTTGCCTCATTCTAGAGTCTGCCCCAAGCTTTGTGATACCCAGTGCAAATCCCAATAGTAGACTAGTTTCGAGCTTTTGGCTCTCATCAGTACAATGCAGGAGACGCGAAGATTTCTCTTACTTGAGAAATCGACTATATATGAATGTTAACCTTGTTGGGTTTTTATTTGAAAGTCGGTTCTCTCTCTGACTCCTCGTGTTTTTATAATAATAATTATCCTATGTAATTACTCTGGTTCTTTATTTGACCATATATTTTTTGTTAATTACATAAATTACAGGAATGACTCAGGGACGGTCTCAGAGAGGCCTTTGAAGCCAAGGAGTTCTTGTGGGTCAAATACCATGACCTTAAAAACATCACCTCAAAATGAAGGACACTTGGTTCAGATAAAGAATGTCCAGCAGGAAATCGAAAAACTGAAGAGGAAGATCGATCTTCAGGACATGGAGCTCAGAATGGTAAGTTTGACTAATCGGCGTCTGACTGAGAAGTATTTCATCGACGAGGAACTAGCCGGCGAAATTCTTCCTGTCTGGAACTGTATGTTTCTTGCGGGCCTGTCGACCAGCAAAAAATCAGAGATTCCACTACCTCCTCCACCAAAACCTGTCTATGAAGCCTCCACTGAAATCTTCGCTATGGACCAATGGGCAAATCCACAATGAAAAACTACAACATATTCACCGTCGGCGAGAGATCCAGGCGGCTAAACACGAACACCGAATTTAACATTCAACTTATCTTTAATGATATAACTCATTCAAATATGTTTTGACTTAATAATTGTATTTCTTGTCTTAATACTCATGGTGCTTCTCTTAGTAATAACAGCATCTAGACCACATAATTGTGACATTTGTATTAAGTGTGGTAGAACTACGAAGTCTAGTCCTATTTCGTTACTCATCGGATTGGGTGCTGATGGGAATTAATTTTCTATCGACACCATGGACTTAGTGAATCCAGAGGCTCAACAGGCCCAGTGGGTTTTGATCTTTATTTTCGGGTTTCACTAGGTTGCATATTGCCAACCTCATTTAATACAGGTGCAATCTGGTTATATCATGTTTTTGATTGGGATTTGTGGCGGATAACAATTGAATAATGATAATAAAAGGAACGAGTTTGTTTTATACTGGAATTGAAGGGTAGAAATGTAGGTCAACGACCAAAACCCCTCATTTATGTTTGAGAGTAACGGGCATCAAATGGCTAAAAACGCTCAATCCCATTTTAAAATGGGTGAAGTTGGCAATAACAATCAAGGACATCTACCTGTAACCCACCAATTTATTTTTAAATACTTATCATGTTTATATATATATTTTCCTTTTTTAACCTAGTAACTGATTAGTATTTATTGAAACTTTTTTTACCTTCATAAAAATATAATTTGCGATGTTTGAAAATAGATTCGCATGCTCTTAGAATAATCTTAGATTAATTGAATTTTAAGGCAAGATGCATATCTACAACATTATACAAAAAAGTATCTTTTAACAATAAGATATACAGTTAATATAAGCTGTAAAAAATGATTGAATATTTTTATTAAGATTTATAACCTTTTTTTACATTAAAAAATGTATTTTTTTATACCAGATTATTAGCTTTCATATCGAGATTCTCGTATATATATTTTTAACATTGATGTTTCGTTTGAAAAACTGTGAATTAAATCACAATTAATTATAACATTTTTAAAACATTTTTAACAATAAGATATACAGTTAATATAAGCTGTAAAAAATGATTGAATATTTTTATTAAGATTTATAACCTTTTTTACATTAAAAAATGTATTTTTTTATACCAGATTATAAGACTTTTTAAGCTTTCATATCGAGATTCTCGTATATATATTTTTAACATTGATGTTTCGTTTGAAAAACTGTGAATTAAATCACAATTAATTATAACATTTTTAAAGCATTTTTTAATTATGATCATTCCTAAATTTTATAATCTAGAAATAAATAAAATTTTAAAAATATTTATTTATAAATAATCATTGTTTAAATAATTTAAGATCTAGAAACATTTAAAATATAACGCATCGTGAAAATGTCCAAAAGCAAAGTATGCATTATATGAAATCTAAATACTTGTTTTAAATATTTTTTCTTTTAGAATCAAAAGAAATCTAATAATAAGCCTTCAAATGTTCCTGTGAAAGCTCAAAATGTTATTTATTGACTTAGATTAATTTTTTATTATTTGTCTATATTTCAGTTAAAACCCAATAAAAATGGACAAAAAACAATGATTAAACCGGATTTTAACAAGAAACAGGTTTTAAAGTCCAACGATAAGGTAAACCAAAAACCAATGGCTAAAGCTGGTGCAAAAATAGAGCCAATGAATAATAATAATAAAGCAGTAAAAAAACCTGTTGTCGAAAAGAAAAATTTGAAACTACCACAGAAAGAAGTAGATATTGCTGAATCTGATGTAGATGAAGACGAAGATGACATTGAATTTGAAGATGATTCGGATATTGACGATTCTGATATCGATGATGTAGATCTTGGAGATTCAGATGATGATGATAGTGATTTATCAATTGTGGACATGGATTCTGATTTAGAAAGCATTGAATTAAATGAAGATGATATTGAAGATGAAGAGGAAGAAGACGAAGAAGAACTTGAAAAGAATGAAAATCAAAAGGCAGTTGAGAAGAAGGAAGTTTCTAAGCCAGCTGTGAAAAAGGAAGTTTCTAAGCCAGCTGAAAAGAAGGAAGTTCCTAAACCAGCTGAAAAGAAGGAAGTTCCTAAACCAGCTGAAAAGAAGGAAGTTCCTAAACCAGCTGAAAAGAAGGAAGTTCCTAAACCAGCTGAAAAGAAGGAAGCTCCTAAACCAGCTGAAAAGAAGGAAGTTCCTAAACCAGCTGAAAAGAAGGAAGCTCCTAAACCAGCTGAAAAGAAGGAAGTTCCTAAACCAGCTGAAAAGAAGGAAGTTCCTAAACCAGCTGAAAAGAAGGAAGTTCCTAAACCAGCTGAAAAGAAGGAAGTTCCTAAACCAGCTGAAAAGAAGGAAGTTCCTAAACCAGCTGAAAAGAAGGATGTTCCTAAACCAATTGAGAAGGAAGTATCGAAGCCATTTGAAAATAAAGATGAAGAAATGCAACTTCTAAATGAAATTAATGCTCGAAAAAATTTACTAAGTGATGCTATCGTATTTTTTTCCAAAATCAAAAGTATAAACACTAAGGATGTTGTTGCCGAAATTCTTAAAAAAAATAATATTAATGCTGTAAGTATAACCTTTCCAACAAAAATGAAGAGTAAAGTAGCAAAAACGCGAGGGTAAGCATATTTATTATTTCCAATTATAACTTAATATATTTTTAGATATGGGTTTGTTCGATTAGTAAACTCAGAAGAAGCAAAGAAAGTAATTGAATTATTCAACAACATGAAAGATAATGAAAATAACATTACAACTTCGAAATATATATGCAAGAAAGTATACGATAAGATAAATAATGTGAATTTCCAAAAACTTATTTTTATTACATTTGATGAACAAGATATGACTGAAACATTGAAAAATCAATTTAAAAACTCAAAGTAGAGAAAAATTTACTTAATCAATATTCCGTAGTATTCTCTAAATCCGAAGAAGCCCGTGAAGTTTTTAACAAAAAAAATATTATTGTTGGTGGTAAAAAAGTGTTGGTAAATTATATGTATTCTCTAAAATCTTCCACAAATGCCCAAACTCCACCTGTTACTTCGGTTGATAAGAAACCTGTCACAGTTGAAGCTGTAAAGCCTGTTGTCGAAGCTGTAAAGTCTGTTGTCGAAGCTGTAAAGCCTGTTGTTGAAACTGTTAAGCCTGTTGTCGAAGCTGTTAAGCCTGTTGTAACTGTTAAGGCAGGTATCAAGAGAAACAATTGTCAATCCGACGATTGTGATAGTGATGATGATGTAATTGCGACCAAAAAAATAAAGGTGGATGAGGCAGCTGAAAAGAAAGTTGAGACCCCAAAAAAGAAAATTGAAAATGAAAGAAAAGTTTTAACTCCTCAATCGAATAAGAAAAATTTTGACAAATCACCTGGAAATAAGCAATTCAATAAATTTCAAGGCGATAAAAAGCCATTCAATAAATCACCTGGAGATAAGAAACAATTCAATAAATCTCCTGGAGATAAGAAACAATTCAATAAATCTCCTGGAGATAAGAAACAATTCAATAAATCTGCTGGAGATAAGAAACAATTCAATAAATCTCCTGGAGATAAGAAACAATTCAATAAATCTCCTGGAAATAAAAAGCAATTCAATAAATCTCCAGGAAACAAAAAATTCAATAAGTAAAAACTGCTTGGTATTTGTCGTATTGAAATAAATAGCATTTATTGGTATATATATCTATTTGTGTTATTTATTCCTTTTAAAAAATTTATCTGGTCTTATGTAAATTTAGTATTTTTAATATTAGTTTATTGTAATTATGAAGTAAATAAATATTTAAGTCTTATAAATGGATTTTTACACCTAAAATGATTCTACTTTAGAAAAAATTAATAAATTACAATTTAAAAGAAATTTCATGCAAATTATTTGTTTATTCGGTATAACAAATAAATAGGTGTTAATATATATTTTTTAAGTATTTGAAATAATATTGTCATCCATTGTTGAAAAAATGTGATTACATTTCAATGGCGATGAATAAATAACATTTGATAAAACGTTGGATTTCAATACTAAATCTTCATAATATGTAATTTGAGTTGCATTTTTCATAACTGATCTCTTAACAAATGGAACCGAATTTTCCAATAAAGAACAATTTTTCACGACAACATTAGTTAAGGTAATTTTTGGTTCAATCGCGTGATTATAAACTGGACTTTGACATTGTGTTATATTACCATAAAGGTCATTCAAAATCCCAGTAATGTTGCAAGGAGTATTGACGTGAATTCCATGGAAAGGTCTCTTTATTAATGGATACATAAATTTTCCTCTTAACAAGAAATTATCATTGATTTCAACATTTTGGTCGTTGCTTGATTGTTTCGTCATGAAAAAGATATCAATGAAAGGGAAACGATTTTTTATTGATGAAAATTGAAGTTTTATTGAATTTTTTTTTATAGAAAACATTTTGACTTCATAATGAGTTTTGTTTAAAGATTTTACAACCTCCTCTTTATTGTCTTTGCTAACCAGGATACCTAAAATCGATATTTAATAAAATATGATTAAATATTTTTACTGATTTTATCATCCCAATCGATTAAACCGTGGTGTCTGTGAATTCCGAGCAGTGTTCCAGAAAAGGCCATATACGGGATTTTTGATGTATCTAGTTTATTAATACAAGTCTTAAAAAGTTGAATCAAATCTTTCAACTGTTTTTCACTTAAACGACGTTTAAAAAAAGAATAAAATTCTTCTTTTCTTGTACTCATTAAATTAGATGTCGTCGACACTTTGGGTATACTAGTTGAAATCCGCGTCGAAATTTTTTTGATTATTTTCTTTGAAGTTTTAGCTGCTTCTGTCTGTTCTTTTACTGGAATATTTTCATCAAAGTCTTTTGAGTTTTCGTTAGGATTTATATTTAATTGATCGTCTTCATTTTCAAATTTGAGTTTTTGTTTAAATGACTGCAATAGTTCTGTCATTTTATTTGAACCGTCCTCCTTGCTGTTCTTGTTGTGAACATAATAGAATCCGATAAAAACTCCCAATCCTAATAAAATCAAAATTAAATATTTGTACCGTATGGAAATTATCATTTTAAAAAAATGATTTTTTAAAAAAAATTTATAATTTTATTTAGTCGACTTTCTGTTTGTAGAATTACATCACAGGCGAAAGATGTGCATTTCATAAATGGATTTGTTACGCTATGTGCGTAACAATGAATAGAGATATTTTAGATTAAATATGATTAGATTTTTTTATAAAAAGTATTTATAGCAATTTAATGATCTCATTATTTACAGATTCATTTGATACAAGGGAATAACAAACATATTTGATGATGGCGAGTAAACCTAAGAATATATAGTTGAAAGCTAAAATGAATTGCTTTCGAAAGAATTTAATGGAAACCAATTTCTTTAAATACCAAGTCAGAGAGGCCTTTCAAATGAATATTTTGATACGATGTCCATACGATGACATGACATCTTGGTAGCCAATTCGTATTAATTTGATCCAATCTACTCTATGTATCAGTAATTATTATAAGAGAAATCCTGTAAAGCCCATATTATAATAACGGTAATGATATAAATGAACAGTCGAATATTTGGAAATATATTTCAAAGGAATCAACGACTAAATTAAAATGAATTTTGTAAGACTTAAGGAAAAGGAAAAAAATTGAAGATTAATAGAGGGTGAATATTACACCATTTCCAATTTTAACATGCCATTGTTTCGCTAAAAGCCGAGAGACCGAGCGAATTACAAAATCAAAACAATAATGATGTCAAATAAAATAAAGAGATCAGGGAAGATCTGTCGAGGTCAACGATTACATAACATGAACATCGTAAGAAGTTATTAAAAATAAAGAGAAAAACATCGGTTAAAACAAAAATAAGTAATAATACTTAATCGAAAATTAAAACAAACTTAATAAAATGAAACCGCAAGAAGTTACACATGTAACAAATTTATTTAAGCAAAACATCTCCAAAAAAAATAAAGATGGGTGATAGAGAAAGAAAAATACAGAAATTGATTAAAAAACAAATGAAATAAAATATTAATAAATTAAACGAGAGATCATCCAAATTAGGATACGAACAAAAATCATTTGGATTTATTTAAAAAACTTTCAGGTCAAAAACAAAAAAAAAATTGTAAGAAAATCGCATTCATTCTGCTTTGTTATCATTCATCATTTTGTGTCGTTTTTTTAAACTCAATTTTTCACGTAATCAGGTAAGCGCATTCACTAAAAATAAGCTGTTGTCATATACCTGGCTATCCTTCCCATGCCCCTTTCCTCAAGTGACATTTAAAATATTACTCAAATTTTATTCAATGAAGAATAAATAAATCTGTATTAATAATGTTTTATTTGTTTAAAAAGTGGTAAGTATTTTAGTCAATTTGTTATAATATAATAAAGTTATAATATATAACAGTTATATAATTAAAAATATATTAAAATTTATATATGTTGGATGACGGGCCGACCCATTACAACATTTATTCTAACTATTACAAAGGTCTTTGCGAGAAAGGTTTCTCCAGGTAAAAAATTAAGCAATATAAGCTTCAATAATCGAAGTACAAATAAATAAATCTTACATTTATTTTTAATAATTTATTTATAAATCTTATGTAATTAATAAAAAAATTTAAATTATTCGTTAAATTACTTTAAAAAATTAATATTATAATATAAAATATCAATATTTGACAGCCTACTCTGCTTCGATAACCCAGTTTTTTGACCATGACTAGAACGACAGAATAGCAAAGAGTAATAAATTTTTAATAACACTTTTAAAATTCTAGTACAGTCAAAAATAAATCAAACAGAAAATAATACAACTTATATTTATTTTCAATTACGATAAAAAAAACTTCACAATTTTTGACATCAAGCTTTAGAATCGGCTTTCACGAGTAAGCTCCCTTCTCTTTTCAGATTTCCCATTTCGTTCTAAATTAAATTATTCAAAAATCTCAATTATTTCACATTAACAATCAAATTCATCATCTGACCTTATTCATATCTAACAGCGCCTGTTTTGCTATGTAGTTCTTTCTCCTCATTTCAATTTGAAGGCTTTCAGGAATATCAGGAATCAACATGTCTACCAAATAGGCAATTCCAAAAACTATATGCTAAAACGAATGAAAATTTGTTAAATTCAATCAACATTTGCTGTTAACCTCAAAAACGATTACAAACGTCAGCCGAATAGCCAAAAGACGCCAGTAAAATGTTGTCAGCTTACCATTCACATCTCGGAAATCTCGATACCTAAATGAAAATTAAAACAAAAAAATGTGAATTATTTTAGTGAACTGTCTGCCAGTCAAAAAATTATTTATTTTAAAATTTTGTCTTAGATGAGTGAATACGAAACTGATGGTGGTATGCTCAACGAGAAGATTACTAATTGCAAATGATGCACAATTCGATCCTTATTCTAAAGACAAAAAAACCACCTTTATTATAAATTCAGTCTTCCCACGAGTCTACTGATGATTGGTTATTGTATGATGAATAAAAGAGCAAAAATTGAGTGGAATCATAACGTTTTGTGATTCTCTGAAAATTTGTTGATGAATCGTCTTGTAACAGTCAAAACATGATGCCGAGGAAAGAACCCATGGAGATGTTTAAGCTGTCCGTAAAAGACATTAGGGGTTTAATAGTAACAGAGACTAACACATAAATCTCAATGAAATATTCAAATGAAAGGATGCCAATGCATTAGAAATTGGTCTTTTTGTAATAATGGGACTACTTCGCTTGTCAATATTGAACTATTACTAAGCAAGAATGGAAGAATTACAAAAAGATTGGCATGACTAACGAAGAGGCAAGAAACTAGTCCTTTAATACATTCAATCCACAGAAATCCATTGTCAATAAAATATGTTAATAATAAACGTTTGAATTCAGAGTACCAAGGCTGTAGATGACGTGTTGAAAGCAGGATTTCAAAGGAGAACATTATTGGACATAGTGCATCTAATCTCCTTCACAATGATCAATTAAGAAACAATTTAGAAAATAAAGACGTGGAAAAACGAATTTATTTCAATGTGGTTCAAAATTATGTCCAACAGTGGGATGTTAATTCACCAAAGAAAGAGCTTTCACAGGCATTATAATTTTTCAAACTCCACCAAGAACTCAACGAAACATTCAACGACCTCAAGAAATCCTTACAAAGATCAAACTTGTCGACTTCACTTATCTGATACCGATTAAACACCGTTAAAATTTTAAATAGTCATTGAGGCTGAAGTCAAACGATCTCTTGTGGAAATTTTTAACAGCGTAGTAAAGCATCGGTGGATGGTATCATATCAACCACCCGATTTTCATAATCTAGTTGCTGGGGCACACTATCAAGAAAGTCACTGACTCTCGTTAACCAACTTCAGCGCTTTTATATTTCTTTAAAATAAACTAATTTCTTTACTAATAAACCTTTCTGTCCAGTTTTGCTTAAGGATTTTAATATTTTATAGGAATTTGTCAATAATTAAGCAATCATTCCTTATTTATCAGGAGTTTATGTTCCTTAGATCTCACAAATAATTCATGCGGAATCGGGAGCGAAAAAAAGTTCATATTGTCGTCATCTGGATCCTGTTTTGATAAATATTTATCAAGTTTGTTATTCAAAAATGAATAAATTTATTAAAATTTAATTACTTTTAATTGAAAAATGATTTCAATCACGCGAAATTCACCAATAGAAAAATTAAAAGTCGATAAGAGGCTGTTTAATTTTACGCTAAAAATCGAGTAATGCCCTTGAAAAGTATTTAAAAATTAAACACAATTAATTATAATTATAAAATAATAAAATTACATTTTGTGACATAATTATCGAAAAAATATATAAATTATATATAAATTAATTACATTTTATGTTAGATTTTAATTTGAGGCTAAATGTACCGTAATTTTTACGCTTTGGTGTATTATGGATTGTAAACATGTGTATTTCAATGTCTTCATTTGAGGTATGATTATGTGTACTGTCCTTATATATTATAGAAGATATTCTTAATATTCTTACCGGCAAGGTTGTGATGACGAATTGTTAGGAGCCCATGCTAATGTGAAATTGACATAGCCATCTAATCTGAAATTGTTCGAATACTTGTACACTTGCTTCGTGATAAAGTCTGAAGTGAAAGCTATAAGGAATGCCTATACATTATTCAATAAAAATGTAAAATAATAAAATATATTAACATTAGAGATTATTGACTAATTTCACTGTCAAATTTAAAATTATGAACCAAGTGCCCATGTCTTGGGCTCTTTCTGCCACAGGACGCCGAGTCCCTAGAACTAGTTTGCTCGCATCCAGTCGTATTTCTAGCCAGTTGTTAATCAAGGCAAAAAATGGAGCCAATGGAAAGGCTGCGACAAAAATTGTAATGAAACCAAATTGAATGACTAAATGAAGAAATAAAAGCAATTTATACATAATAAAAGCTTCACTCATTTCTAAATATTCATCAAACAATCCTTCATAAGGTAATAATTTATAGTCCTCAGACCAAAGTTTAGGTTCGACATCTTTTCCTGAAAGTTGGACCATATTATTCAGACCTTTGGTAAATCTATGGAACCAAGTAATCAATTTTCTAAAAAATGAAATGAAATAAATCCTTTTGGCAGCGAATTGAATAACTTTATAAATCAACTCAAAACAATAAAGTAAATTCTGAATAAAGACCGGATGAAACTCTTTTTATTTTAGCTTGACAGACTGCCAATATGCCTATCAAGCTTCGTGGATTTTGTTTACCAATTAAAATTATTAACACATTTCAATTAATTAGTTTGTATTTCTTTATTGACTTAAAACTATTATATTCGTGTTTATTTTTTCATTTGGTACTTGGTCATATCTCACAAGAAAATAGCAAATTTCTATTTTTTCACTTACATTTTCTTTACGAGTTGTTGTTAAAGTTAATATTTTAATTCCTTTGAACAAAATTCTCTGTACTCCTTACAGTAATTTTACATAACCCCAACATTCACACTTTTGCATTTAAACAAACTATAAACTTAAACCTGCATACAAGTTTGGCTCAAAAGTTTCTGCCGACATTTCAACAACAAATGAATAACAATAAAATGTTTAATTATCAACCTCACAGAAGTTTTCAAAATATTCAACATTGTGATTAATGTATTGTTGCCATCTTCCTGGTAGCTTGTTGATGCCTTCCTCGAAGAATTTCTGCGGCTTCAAATCTGCCCATTGACGTGTACCAAATCAACAGAAAAGGTTTCATTTTTTCCGTGTAATGCCGATTTCATTGGTTCGAAGAATTAAAATTCAGAGGGAGCCAAGTCTGGCGAGTATGGTGGAGATTCGAGAACGTTCAGGCTAAGCTGTTTAATATTCTCCTGCGTAGCCATATAAGGCCTCGCATTGTAATATTTGATAATATATATTTGGCAGTGATATTCTCACCAGGTGGCAGAACTTCCATCAGAATAGCGCCTTGAAAGTCCCAGAACAGACTCAGCATGAATTTCTTGTTGGTAAAGACGGTTTTTGATTTCATTACAGGTTGATCTCCAATACAACGCCCAGTTTTCATCAGCGGTAATAAGGCGATGCAGGAAATTGTTGCAGTGGTGCTGTTGAAGTAGGTGTTCACACGCTGTAACTCTTTTCGTCTTCGCTGCTTCGGTTAGCGCATATGGGATTCATACATTGTACAGTTAGCGTTTTCCCATTGTTTATTATAAATAAAAAGTTGCTTTCTGACATTAATATTTCTCTCTGAGTCTAAGGAATCTTTAAACTTAGCTCTTACAATTTATAAACGTGTTGGGTATTTTGTGCACATCGGTATCGCTGCCTGACTCCTTTGTGTTCTTTTTGAAATTAAGTAAACCACCCAACACAAAAATCTTTATTTGAGACTAATTCAATTAAACTTTGATTACACTTTTTATTGATTCAACACCCGTTTTTGCTCTGCACTTTTCAATACCAATGTAAATCTTACGTAGGGATAAATCTTCCAATGGGAGATGTCCCTTTCTGGTACACTCAATTTAAAATATTTAATTGACACTAAGTTCAAAGTTTTCTTTGTTACTCTTGCTAAATCGTTCCTTTAATTTTCTTCGGCCAACTGGCAATTCTATTTTCTTGCCGGTCACTTTTATACCCATCTCGTAATTTGATTTCGCTATGTTAAATTAGTTCGGATCCAATTTCCCCTTGGGCTTCCTCTTGTCGTTTTGACGCTTGCCCCAATATGATTTTGAGTAGGCTAATTTAATTGCCTCTACTAATTTGATTGATAATTCAGGTTCTCTCACATCGCTCCGATTTTCCATTGTCTCGGGTTCTCCATTTGTGAGGTGTTTTCAGCTGAGAATTAAATATTTCAATGATTTATTAAAATAATTTTAAATGATAAATAATTGACTATTTAAAATAACTTTTAAAAACATTTTTAAATTGAATTTTTTAAATTGAAATTCTTAAATTTTTAAATTAAAAAAGATTTTTAATAGTAAATCATTTTTAAATAAATATGTTTTAAATATCGAAATTTTAATAAATAGTTTTTAAAATATTTTATTCAACGCTGAAAATGTGTTTGGAAATTATACAATATTTTATTAAATAAATACTTGGAATTATGACGTTAACTTTTGAACCGGATTTAAAAAATAATTTAGAAGATGTGTTAGCAGCTTCTAATACCACTGGTTAATTAATTTTAGTTTTTTGTAATTAATTCCTTCTAGCGACACCCCACTAATTTTATTTTATTATAGTTGAACTCGCCTCATTATTCGGCATCCGCCCATACCAATTCCCCCGGAAAATATTCATTTTTAATTTTTTTGATTTTTTAATTAATATTTTGTACTTTAAATTATTATTGTGAATTTAGTGTTTTTATTGATTTTTCACTTCATTTTTGTACCTTTCTTGTTGAACCCCAACAAACGTCTCGTCACATTTAAAATTCTTTCATTAATATTTAAAAACAAAATAAAGTTTAACATAAACTCACGGTAGAAATATTTCCTGTATATTATTAATAATTTGGTTACCAACCATTATAATAGCCATTTGCTGGGCTAATTCAAACAAACAACTTCCGTTACTACAGTCCTCATTCCGCAAACCAAAAAATAAGGAATACTTTCCAGGGTATCCATTGAATCTGTGAAATATTTCAATTCTTAATATTCATAGGAACTTTTATCCATACCTGCCTTTGAAAAACGCGATATAAAATATTGACGAATAGAAATTGACGAATTCAAACAAATAAACCTTAACAATAAGATGATCGTTAAATTCAGTTTCAGAACGATGCATTTCTAAAGAAAGACAAAATTAAAGTATAATATTTATAAAATTTATTAAAAAATATAAATAAAAATAAATTTTAAAAACAAACTTTTATTAAAACGTACTAAAAATGTATTGAATAATATTTAAATTTACGAAATTTAATTATTTCACAATGTTAATACTTTTCAATTAAATTTCAATTACATCTCCACTAAATTCTTTTGATTTTGATCATTTGAGGTTTGTATTCGGCCGTTATTTCAGAAAATTAAATTAAAAGGAAGCCCCTTTCCTCACAATGACATTGAATTAACCCAATAAGTAGCTTCTGCAACATCGCATCTACTTCATTGTCTTAATAAATCTATGACTTCTCCCAATAATTCCGTTACCTTCCATCTCGGAAGACTTAAATACCGTAAATTTGTCAATTAAAACTTCACTTGGTGCAAATCTTTCACAAAATATATCATTTAATTTTTCGGTAATAACTTTTGAACTTTCACTCTTGACGGTCCTGAATCAATTGTTGTTAAATATTTTCGCCATGAGATTTGGTAAAATCTATAGCAACACGATTTTACATTTCCTACACTTCCGATTTTGCATGAAGCCATTGGATAGGATGTAGATGAATTGAATTGCATCAATTGCATGTCCAAACAATATCATCCAAAATTTCAGACTTATTTGAAAAACCTGCATTTTCTGACATTTATTATGTATCTTCTAAATAGCACCTTTTATGACTTATCACTTATAGCTGAACACTAAAATTGGTGTACATTACATCACCTTATTGAAATGGTTTTCGAGTCAACTCATATGTCTTATTTTTCTCTGATTCCACACATTGAATGGAGCCTAAAACATTATACTCCGTCACAAGGTCCTTGATCAACTCAATACGACAACGAATTAAAAGTTCTGAGCTTGCCTTAGTAAATAATCTATTGATGCCAAATAAAGTATTTGAAACCCACTGAACGCATGAGATATTATCCGTTAACATCTTAACTTCATTAAATCTTCATTCAACTTCCAAACACACTTTGATACCATAAGAACTTGCATTACACCAATAAGTCACCGATTTACCTTTATCAGTTACGCAAATTCTACTAATTTAAAGAGTTGTACAATTATTGTATTTATTAAAAATCTTGACTATAAATCAGTTGATATATCGATGGTTTTGTGATATGCACGAATTTTCGGCACTGCCTTTTTCAAGTGATTTTAATTCAGAAAAAGGCAGTGCCGAAAATTCGTGAATACTATGTCAATTGAAAAGGAATCAGTGTTGGAATTTGAAAAAGTTCTTATAATTGTACAATTATGTTATTTGATTAATAAATCTTAAGATGATCTCAAGTATTATAACAGCTATAACCTATCATTTCAATGAAAGGCAAAACAAAATCTACAAACACTGTGAACTAAAAGGAATAAGTTTTGAAAGACTTAGAATGATGAAAATTAAACATCATATTATTTTTTTAACCTGTTAAATGTGTTCGACATGTATACACGTCATGCAAATAAGCATGTGTTTTGTCTTTTTTGTTACAATTTCTCAGCAAAAATATAATAGATGCATTTATTATGCGCTGGACATGTATAAACGCCATGGTCTTGAATTTAAAACGCACAACAAAGGAAATTTCAAAATTAAATTATGCGTCTAACAGGTTAAATTATTTATATTTAATAAATATCTCTTACCCCATTGAGTCAGTTTGTAGGCCAATTTTTCATAAACCAATCCGAGAGACATGATTAAAATCAAATTGACAATCGCAGCGGATACACTGGCAAATATAAGTGCTTTTGAGCGTAACAATGGATTGTCGAATAATGGTATGGCTATCAAAATTCGATAGATTATCACCCCAATGATAAATATTAAAACAATAATAAACTGAAAATGTAGTTAAATGAGAAAGGTTGAAGGAAATAAATTCTGCACCATAACGACTATGCACATGACACCAGTAAGCATTCTTTTCATTTTCAAGTTGGCGGGAAAATAAGGTTCTTCAACTCCTGTTACTGGGTTCACTCGCTTTTCCGTTGCCATCGCCACATATTCCGGTCGAGGTTTTTCATCTTCATTTTCATAGTCCACCGTGTCCCACCTATACGACAACTCGGCAGATTTTCGCTTCCAATTTTCGAGAAAAGCCACAGCTAATGTTAAAAACAATCAAATTTAATAAAAGGTTTAAAATCTACCCCAAATCGCCATAAAAATCGAGAAAAACACTGTTCCCGGATGATCGAATAAGTATGTCATTTGAGAATGGAAGCAAATATCCGATAAATTCCAATACGGACATCCTTTTTCGTAATTACATAAGGGACACATTTTGAAGGTGTTATTAGTGTCACATGTTTCTTTGCTAATGTAGAAAAATGAAAATGAAAACTAAAAAATTTAATAGAAGAAAATTATTCAATAAAGTCATTCTTTTACTACATACTTTTGTTTTCAAAAGCATTATCCAAAAAATCATTTACCTAAGATGTAACACAAATTACATAAGGAAAATGCATTGTTAAATATTTCAAAGTCTGGTAAATTCTAAAATCTATTTTATGACATAACAGTTCAAGTATAAATCTCATTAGGATCCGAAGACTTTTATGTAATAATGAACATGAAATATGAGACATGTTTCAGATATCACATACACACACGCATGAAACCGTTCACGATAATTATTAATTAGGCAATTTAATTATTACATTACTTATACGCATTAAAACTATACGATCAATTACCACCAACATTGGGAAAAGTACATTATATAGTCTCATCCGTCCATGAGACAAAATTCCAATTTCTTTAAACCAAGCCTAAAAGATCTGCCTAGAAAACCTCTTTAACCAAAAACAATAGTATTTAATCCCAATTCTATCCCAATTCTACTCATAAAAATATAATTTAGTATTTTTTTGAAAAACACAGCCTAAAGTTTGTGAAATAAAAATAAAAGTACTTGATAATATTACTTATTTCATGGAAAAGTGGAGAAATGATGTAATCAGAGAAAGTCAAGTTTAACACTTGATAGGTTAAAAAATAGTATATTTAGTTTTTGATATCAATTTATAAATAAAAAAGAACCTAACCTTCATAAGTAAGTCACCTGGATTAGTAAATACTGACATGAAGCTAAAAGAAAAAGGAAAAGAAAGAAAAAGAAAAGCGATTGATGAAAAAGATTAAGGATTTTACTGTAAAAAACGTTAACAGTTTAGCTGAGACAAAGCCAAATTAACTAATCTCAACAATGACAAATATATATAGAAAATTATGCAACATAAATGACGTTTGTCTAAAATAAAAAAATAACATATTAATTAAAACAAATATTTTCCAAAAGACAATTTATTAACTAATTTTAATAAATCATACCTGATTGTGTACGATTTCATTGTCAAAATCCCATAAATGAACACAAATATCCCAACAAGTGCGGCTGGAAATAACCACGCTGTGTAGAGACCTGACATTAAGAAAAGTGTCAAAATGACCAAAATTCATAAAAAGAGATATTCTCACCCAACCATGCAAAGTAAATCGCGATCTTTTCTCCGTAATATTCTCGAATATTTTCTATTGGTTGGTATTTATAAAATTTTGACCATTTCGCCCAATATTCATACAGGATTTGTCGCCGATTCCACAATTCTTGTTTGGTCAATAATTCGGTTGGTACTTCAGCGGGACCCTGATTTAAAAATGATAGATATTTCTTTTATAAATACAACATTGTCAAGTACTTCATGCATTGGATAAGCGGCAGTATAAATCTCTTCGTCAATCATCCGGTCTATTCCAATTTCACCCTTAGTCTGGCGGCCGTAAACTGTTGTAGCTAGAATTTCCCGAGCCACTTGATGTCGTTGGGTTGTAGAGAAAAACGTATCCTCATTTGTATATCCTAAATATCTAAAATCCGAAATTATCCAATTCGTTTAATTATGACTCTTAACTTTTCTAGTTGGTCTTTCTTGAAAGCAGCAGTAGCATATGAATCTGGCGAATATGGCAAGTCATTTTTCATAAAATTAGGAATCATAAAAAATTTCAGCACTCTTTCAGAAAAATGTGGAGTATCGGGTGGACCAAGCTATAAGTGTAATGAACTAAAACTTGAAAAAAAACGTTGAACTTACTTGTAGAGGAACTCTAAAATTAAGAGCCTCTGCATACACACACATTAGATTAAAGGGAATGTGAACTTTCATAAAAGTTATCATCATTTTTTCACTTTCTTCTAATTCCTTAAATATAAATATCTACTTGACAACTTGGACCGGCAAAGTTTACATACTTCTTCAAAGGTAATTCCTATCTTAATTAATTTCTCTTGAAATCGCTTTCGGTATTCAATACGCTTTCTTCGAAGCTCTGGGTCATCATTTATTGCTATTCGATCTTGTTCCCAAATAAAAACATAATCTAATTAAAACAAAAAAAAATTAATACAATCTAATTACAAACTACATTAAACAGTTATTTTTAAGTTACAAATCGTTCAAATTTTTCATGATTAAACTTTTAATTTTAACTAGATTGTTGGGGTGAAAAATAGAATAGGACCGGTAAAAGTGGTATACGTATACAGCGTATACTATACACAACATAACTCACCATGATGATATATTTTCACTTTTCACGTATACATTCGAATAATTTGTTTTAATGCATTCTTTTTGAAATAAAAGCTCGAATATATATTTCACTATATTTTGTAAAAAGATTTGCTGCAATATTTGGCCATGTGACAATAAAAAGTATTTTGAATCAAATGACCAAATAAATTGAGTAAAGTACAAACTAAACAACTCCAAAGAATGAAAAAAAACCCTTCTAGCGCATTTCCCCGAAAATAAGCTGTAATGTGATTTGGAAATGGAATTGTAAGAAGTTCAGACGATGGATTCGAGGTTTTGAGGCTTATGAACATTTTATAGAAGATGGCAAAACTGTATTTGAGTAAATGCAGGTTTATATACATGAAAAAATAAGCCCAAAAAACTTTTGGAGCTAAAACTAATATTAGACCCTGTTATAAAGTCGGGGGATACGGTGTCTACTTGAGAGATATAATTAAAAAATAACATGACTAATATATTTAAACAAACAAAACCGTAAAAATAATCTTACCAATTCTTCGTAATCCATCATGAAAATAATAATATTTACTCAATTCTTTAGTATTAGTTTTCAACAGAGGATTTTCAACGGAAATTTCTTTATTTTTATCTCCCTGAATAATTTGTAGACAAATTAAATCTATCATTAAACACGCGCATATGAAAAATCGTCAGTCCAATTATCGAATTATCATTAAAACAATTTAAAAAAATACAGACTTACTTTTAAGTTTATAAGTTTCAATTTTTCCATTTATCTTTCGCAAAATTCTAAAACAAAATTTTCTGAAAATGATAACAATCAATAAACATTATCAATTATTGTAGTGTCACAATGGCAGAATTATTTCTGTGTGCCACGCACGCATGCACTGTGCGTTGTGACTGGCCAAGGTAGCTCACAGGGTTCGCTCACTAACTTATCAATGTACAACATTTGATTTGAAAGAATATACAATTTCGCAAAACAAAATAAACGTGTGGCATTTCATTCTTTTCATTTTAACAATGAAAACATTTTACTAATAAGACAGTAAAAATAATAACAATAATAAAATCAATAATAATAATAATATTATAAGAATTTTTTTTACAAATTTCACCACTGATTTCTTTTCCATTCTATTTAATAAAATAACTTGACTATGAATCAGTAAATATATCGGAAACATCGATATAGATTTACTGATTCATAGTCAAGCTTTTTTAATAAATACAATAATAATAATAATAATAATAATAATAATAATAATAATAATAATAATAATAATAATAATAATAATAATAATAATAAATATAATAATACCATAATAAAAGAAATACATTGGTGATTTATTCACATGAATAAATGAAAACCACTTTCTAAAATCTAGTTTTACAATAAATTTCAACAGCTTAGCAGTCATCACCAGACACTGAACAAATTCAATAATAGTGATTATATTTATTGATTTACTAGGGTAACCCTACAAAAAAAGGGATATTACGCACGTAATTGTTTCTCGAGTTTGATATTAATGGCATTGAATACTGTGCGAATATCCATCGAACTCGTAAAAGCTTCAAGTTCGTCGACATATCTCTGTCATTGATCATCACTTAAATTTCTGTAACTCTCCCTTTCTGTACACTTTATAAAGTCTCGGAGTATACTGTCAAAAGAAGGATACTGGGGCAATTTAAAAGCTTTCCGAAGGTTTCCACAAAACACTTTATGATGGAATATTTCAAACATTCCTCAAAATTAATTTTGATGTTAAGACCCTTACAACTTTTACTTTTTTGCGCTTGTATATTTGTGTCTTGTTATCGCCTTAAAAAATGCAAGACTGAAACAAACCATATTCATCATGATTGATTAAATATCTAGCAATTCTTTTCGATTGATTCAAATCGTACCAACAATAGTAACACATTTTTGGCACAAATCTTCATTCATAATAAAATGATAAAATAGTTGTCACAAGTGACACTATGGTCGTTGTTACAATGCCTTTCAAACAAGCTATTAACAACATTTATTGGGCTAGAACCAAAAATTGAGAGTTTGTTTTAATGGATTGAATATCATAACATAAAAACCGCACCAAGTTGAATTAATCTCTATGATCATACACCAAATAATATAAAATAAAGTACACAACACATTAAGAATAAATAAAACACTTACAATGAATTCAAGATACGCAGGAACTTGCAATCACCAACACAGTTAAGAGAAATATCGCATTCGAAAAATCTACCAACTAGAAAATAAAATAATAATAAAATAATAAAGTGATAATTTAAGCCTTTTGCTGCTAATAATGTATTTAATGAAAAAATATTCAACTATAAGATAGTCCTTGTCAATCTATCTTATAGTCGATAATTTTTTCATTAAATACATTATTCGCAGCAAAAGGCTTAAATTATTACTTTATTGTTTTAAATAATAAATGCTGCTACCAAGAAATCATCACTTTATACTAATAAATAAAATAATCGATAATAAATTAATTAAGAATATGAAAATGCACTAAATAAATAAATTTAAAATTGAAACTAAAAATTTCCAGTAAACTGATAAAATAATAAAAATTAAAATAAAATTAGTTAAAATTATGTAAATTATAAAATCTATAAAACTCAATTGTTTAAATTAATGAAAACTAAAATAAAATTAGCTAAAATTATTTAAATTACAAAATTTGTAAAATTAAATTATTAATAAAAACTAAATAATTTGATTAATTAAATCAATTAAATTAAAAATAAATAATTAAACACACTCGTGCATGTGTGCACAAGTAATTCTTATTTACTGCATTCTGATTGGATCTAGTGGCAGAGAATGCAATCAAAATCAGTATAAATACTGATTGTAAATTCAGTTGAACAACACTTATTTAGACAGTGAAAAATTCACTTATTTTGACATTTAACCAAATTTTGCTATTAGCTATCTGGGTTTTTGGTTTATTCGACGAATTGGATTTAGTAATTTTATGTTTTGTGTAATTTTATGTACTGTTAAAGCTTAATAAAACTTTATAGCCAATCTAGTTTAGTTATTTTTTTGTTTGTTTTTGTTCTTTTTATTGTTTAATTTGCTTTTGAATTTTGAGTAATATTTACAGTTTGCATGAATATTATTTTATTTGATTTTTATAGTGTGTTGGATTTAAAGGCGTTCGTTGCGCGTTGATGCCTGATGCGTTGATGCCGAGTCGGATGTTTGATAATCCTAAGCACGCAGAGGATTGGATTCGCTCGGATACCTCTGACGGGTTCGTCACTATTATTTTAATGGATTTTATTGAGTTAAGAACGGTGATCATGTAAATGAGATCGGTTTTAAATAGATTGGGTTTAGTTTTGGTTAATATTATGGCATTTATTGGTAGTTTTGATATCAAATAAGTCATATTTAGAAATATAAGCAGATCCCTGCTCAAATTTTTGAAAGTTAAGTTGAATATTCACAATTATTGTAGCACATATGGAACGAAATTTAATAACTGGGAAAATAGGGTGGATCCCTGCGAAAAATTTGAAAGTAACAAATGAAAACATCCATTAAGGAGGACCAAAATTAAATGAATAATAAATGCACAATGAACAATGACGTAAGACCTTCTATCAGCAGTCCAGAACCCGAAAATGAAAATATCATGAGGAGTAGCTTTAGCAGTATAGCTTACCTGCTCATGGATTTTCAACCATTGTGAACAGCACTAACATGATTATCACCATTGGTACACAGATGGGATAAAGTACAATAGCCATGATGGCGTTTAGGAAGGAGTCGATTTAACGTCTATAAGTACCCCTAACACATTTAAGATTAAAATGACACACCCCTAAGCGCCAACATATGTTAGTAGCGATCGACTTGGAGGTCTGTCATGATTTTTACTCAAATAGGGAAACCTACATATCTAGTTTCAACGTTCACTAAAAAGAAATAATTTATAGAAAATTTGTCAGGGTTAGAAGCGATGCATTGTGTAAAAAGGCAATGGCAATTGTATGGGTAGATGTGTTCGTCAATAGTTAAATTTTCATTAGGAACAAATGCTTTTCTGCATTTTTCAGTGAAATTTTGTCTCCAGAAAGTCGAGCAGAACATTCCGATTTGATGTGAAATCTTAGATAGTACATAATTTATGAAAATCCATTTTTAGACATAAAATTGGTGAATATTGGATGACCCCATTTTGTAGACTACAACTCTGACACGGGTACATTTTTGGAAATAGCGCCTCTTGCAAAGCAAAGAATAATATAAACTTCAAGCTTATTTAGTGACACAAACCATAGTGGTTGACCTTGACTGTGAGCTTCTCTATCAGTTCATGTTTTAATATGGTACAACATTGCTTCAGCAAAAAAATTGATTAAACTGTCATTAACAGAGCGAACCCACGTCACTCCAGGGTTGATTAGGTACAAATTTTCTTTTAATTTTCTTCACGGATGATGTTGTTGATTATGAGGCTTCCAAATGGTGCCATCTTTCCCTACAACACGTTCATCATTGTTTATGGTCTGCTCATCACTGATATATATCTGCATTTTGCTAATACCTAAATATTTGGACAAATGAGTCACATTGATAACATTATTCTAAAGCAATGGTTCCCAACCATTGTTTTGGCTCATCGCCCCTTTCTGGAGATTTACTGTTACCTATCGCTCCCATTTCATTTTCATTGTATGCCATTATTTTAAGTTGAAGTAAAGTGTAAATAATAAAGCAGTTTTATTATTTTAAACAATTTTATTACAATATAAAAAACAACCAATTCAGATTTATCCGGTAACTCTTAAATAAAATAGAAAAAAGTTAAAATATACATTTTTTACAGAATTTTTAAGAACAAAAAAGTAAAATAATAATTTCAAAATTTCAAATTGTAATTGGAGGACGATTTTTTTAAAGGAGGGAAATATGTTGAATATACCTAAATAACAAATTTATAAATAAATGAATAAATAAAATTACTTGGTGGAAAATCGTCATGGCAAACGGAACAATCAATGGGAACTCCGAAAAGAAAATAGAAGCAAAAATAAATGAGAAATGAGGAAGAGGAATGAAACAAAAGAAATCAGACAAGAAAACAAAAACAAAAGTCAATACTAATTAATTAGTATAAAGGAGAAAAGGAATTTCAAATTTCAAAAACAAAACAAGAGGAAAAAGGGATATCTTGACAGTTTGTGAAAGAGATCGGAATTGCCGAGAGAAGTCGGCCTAAAAAAAGGAAAAGTAGAACAGTCGGGAAATACGGGAGGGAGAAAAGTGAAAAACATTTCATTATCTCTTGTGCCACAAATAAAACAAGCTATATATTATGTTAAGGTTCAATGTGTTAGCAAAGCTAAATGTTTTACTTACTGTATATTGGATTATATGCAAAAATTATGTTGTTATTATCTATTGCTGTTGTGTTATTAAGAGAGATTGTAGATCCCAACCCAGTCTCCTTTAAATGAACTGTCTCGGGACAGCTGGGATGAATGTGTATTATTTAAAAAGATATTTTTTGTAAGTTTGTTTGCAAATCTCCAATAAAAAACTAATAATAAACAACGATAATTAACGATAACTTTTATTTAACAACAATAAATAATACTTTGGTGAATCGTGGACTGAACAGTGTTAGCTTTTACGGTCTTAGAATTTTCTTTTTTTAATATTAAGCAGCCTTCAGTTTCTTTATGATCACTTTTTCGGCTCTAGAGTTATCTTTTACTATTCTACCTGCCTCAATTTCTTTATGTTCTTTCTTTTAATAAATTTCCCGAACTTAAATTTCTCTTTGATTTTCGTTTAATATTTTCCAATCTTTAACTTCACTCTGATTTTCTTCCTAAAGCTTAAACAGCAATGATTTCTTTTTTGATCTTCTTTTTTAATTTTTTAATTTTTTTAAAATTTTTTATTGATTTTTTAAATTGTCATTTTACTATAGCGATAATTTACTATAGTAAATTATGGCTGTTAAGTTTTTCCTAACATTTCATTTCCCCGACTCTACGGGGACCTAAAATGGTCGTAATAAAAAAACCTAATTGAGGTTTGTTTGTAAACAATTATAACAATAAAAATATTACAATCTACTACACTATATAAAGAGAAACTGGTGGACACAAAATTCAGAAAAAACCGAGACAACAAATTAGACAAATCAGATGAAAATTTATTGGAAGATGATTTGTGAAGAGTAATTGGAAAAAATAATTGTGAAGAATAATTTTAAGAGAAGATTTGCAGAAAAAATTAGTTGAGAAATATACGAAAAGAAAAAAGGTCAATATTTGAATATTTAGTAAATTTTTAGGACTCGCTTTTCCAAAAATATTTACTTACTAGCACGCCACCATATTTTACTCTACTAATTGATACATCATCTTAAAAATATTGAAAATTTCTGAATTATCTGATCCAATTTGATATTTAATATTAAACAATATTTAGAGATGACCATTTATTTAAAAATATTGAAGCAATTTAAGAAAGTTCAAAAATTATTTACTTAAAATTGTAAATTGATAATCACCAATTATTTTTACATTAATTAGGTAATTATCTTATATTTCGTATTTTAAAATATCAAATATGAAAGTTAACTCATGAAATAAATAAAAATGAATTTGTTTTAATAATATTTGTATTTGTATTGAATTAATAATATAAAATCATAGATTTTATTTGTCATCATTTATAATGCTATTACTTGATGATGATGTGAATTGTGTTGAAATTGATAACAGTAAACTTGCTGAGACCAGTAAAAGTACAATTTGTAATATGATAAATAGTTATATAAAACTTTCAGTATCTGAATTGTTTCCAATTAAACCTGTTATTTGTAAATTCTTCAAGCCAAAAGTGAGAAATCTTTTTTTCAATTTACTTTATTTAATATATATTGTCAAGCTAAAAGGATCAAACCATGCATATACTCCAGAACCAAACAAAGACAGTATTATACGACACCAGGTATGTATAATGTATTTTTTTATTATTTCCAATTAAATAATCTTCGAAATATTATCGACTTAAATGAAAATTATTATGATTGCGATTCTTTAAAGTAAATTGTATTTTTGGAATTTAAATAGTAAATAGGCATCATGCTAACGTGGTTAAAAAGAATTGATTTTCTAAATTTTTAATGTACAATACTTGAAATTTTATTAATTAAATTTAATTTTCAGCTTATTAACATATTAAAGTTTTCAAATATTTATTAAAATTCAATAATTATTTCTTTATTAATAATGCCTTTTTACGTTTAACTAACTGAATAAGTATATAAATTCATGCCTTAGTGTATAAATTCATGCAATTATTAAAATATTTGCCTTCCTAATGTCAAAGACTACCGATTTATAGGACTACCAATCGAGTTAAGATAAAAGTAAATATGAAAGTTCCATTATCTGTTCGTACTAAATGTTACAGAATTCAAATTTACTCAGATCTTCTACGTCTTAGTTGATTTTCAAACTTTTCGTTTTAAGTGATCCTTAAAGTTTTCTTTTATTTGATTTTCATTGTCTCATCAAACGTCTTTTATGACAGTTTCCAAACTTTCCTTTACTAATTCGCTTTCCCCAGAATTAATTATGCAATATAGACTGCTTTCATTATATCTGATGATTTTTTGATGATGAAATACAGTGAACCCCATATTTACGTTTTTGAAGGGACTGATAAAATAACTTAATTAGAGGAAAAACGTAGATTCGCGGTTAGAAACAAAAAATTGAAAATTATTTTTTTTTATTTAGATATTCATTTCAAATTTTGTAGATTATCATGCATTTAATTAAATATGTTTATAAATTGATTTGATTTAAAATGTACTAAAATAAAATTGAACGCAAGAAACGTGAATTCTGAGCACCTAAAAACAAAGATTTTGTGGTTGATCTTTTAATTCAGATTGAACGATGATCATTTTAAAATAATGCAACTTTTTATAAGATACTCTTACGTCATTTTAAAGTGTTATACGTATACAGAATTGTTTTAAATTTTCTTAGTTTTTACTCCCTTTTTACAATCGGTGAACACTGGATTGATTACTTAAGTATTTAATGTATTATAAACCTCTTAGGAATTCGTTTACCAAAATATTATACTACCTAATCAACAATAGTTTCAATTACGTTTCTGCAATGTTCACAAGTTCAATGTTTAAAATATCCATTTTTCTAAGATAATACTTTCGGGAAAACTGCTTATAGGTGACAAAGTAACCACTGGATAACAGTCTCCAAATCATACTCAACTATAATGTCGCAACTCACCCTTGCTAAACAGTTACACTAAAATGACGGTTAAAAACAATTAAGTTACACTAAAAACTTTATCTCAGTAGCATATACTTACAGCTTATTAATACTGACAAATTAGTTAGAGTGTACTGCTTGCTCACCATAAATTCTTGAGCTACATACAACAGTCTTGTTAAACTCACGATTTTATTGAATAAGCATGACAGGATGAATGATCTTCTATCGTATTTTTTGTACATAAATACGGTATAAAGACAAACACAACAGTTATGATAGTATATTACATTTCCTAACTTACTTTGGAATTAGTATGGATTATCGGCGATGGTATAGCATAAACTTCAGATATTGTAGGGGGATAGCGTCATGGAATTCAATTTCTTCATAAGTGATAATTTTACATTGTAGTTATTTGATTAATTACTTCAAAAGGTAATAGGAAGTATATGGTGTTTGCAAATAATGTCTGTTATAGAAGAATTTGGAGTTAAAGAGTATCATTAATAGATTAGAAAGTTAACATGCAATGAATCAATATGAAAGGACAGACGTTTTAACTTATCTGCGTGCTTTTAAATTTTTGTCTAACAATTAAGTCATGTTAACACATTCTGCTGAATATATAACTATTCTTTTGGATTTTTGTAAAGTGACTTCTTTCAACAATAATTGCCAGATTCATGTTGATTATTTCATTTATATATCAAAAGTGTTTCTTATACTTCCATTGTCTATGCATTGCCTATTTCGTTTTGCTATGAGTGTTTCCAATACTAATCTTTCACGTTGGAAGTTGAACTATTTTATTATCCAAATACTATAACTTGATAGAGTCGAGAATTGAGTTCTATTAACATTCAGAAAATTTATGAAATATGTACGAGACTGCTTAAATATGGTCATTGATATTAACTACGGAATGATCATCTATCGGTCAGAGTCTTAGGCACGCGTGGACAACAATTTCAGCCTTTGATTACACTGGGAAAGGTTTTTTTATACAAAAAATACAAAATACAAAAAATAAAATACAAACATAATTCATTTAAGTAAAAAAAATTTTGTTATAGAATTTGTTTATGCATAAATGTAAGTAATTTAGTACAACAAATTAACAAAAAACTAATATGGCGTGCTGAGGTGCTTTTTGCCTAATAGTTTAATATCTGACTTTATACTTGTAGTAACAATTCTTAACACAACCTCCGAATGTAAATCAATCTTGATCTTGTTGTACTTTTATTTAGATTCATTAAAGAAAAGTTATAAGCTAAGCTGAAAATTGCTAAATATTTCTCGGTGAGTGTTTTTAAGTTTTCGTATTTTCCATTATTCGAAATAAAATTGCATATAAAAATTGCATATAAAAATTGCATTTAAAAATTGCATTTAAAAATTGCATTTAAAAATTGCACAAATTTTCTTGCTCTTTGCGATATTTCTTATATAATAATTTATAACATTATTAATTAATTATTTCTAATTATATATCAGAAAATATTATCAATTTTCTTGAAACAATTGAAATATGTGATTAGTGCAATGATCAAGGTCGTAACAAGGCATTATTGCGCCCTCTGTGGTTCATATATCTGGCGCCCCCAACACGCGAATTCAAAACAGTATAATCATTAGTTGACTATTTATTCATCTCCAGCTATTATATAATAGGTAGTAATACTCTTAAAATTCTGTTACTAATTGAACAAATGGCAGGAACCCATTTTGTGGACTAACATTTTATAAAATACACACCTACGAAGGCACGCTAATGGACCAGTCCAACCAGTAATGTTAAAGATAGGCTAGCTAGGACGTCGTTTTTTTTTCGTTCATGTCATTTATTATTTTTTATTTATATTTTTTCATTTTTTGGTGACATTAAAAAATTGGTACATCCCAATTTTGCGCTCCTTTCAGATGTGCGCCCTGTGCAACTGCAGCGCTCGCACCAACCTTGTTACGGCCCTCGCAATGATATTGTTATTAACCCATTACCTCCCACTGTACTCACATGGGTACACTTGTTATGCGTGATTTCATGTTTTTCTATTATGATTATCATGATTATTACGTATAGTTTTCTTTTGTGCGTTAATGGGTTAAATTCTTGGACCTTTTTTCTTGAAATATTTAAAGATACGGTCTCAAACATCGGAAAATGATCAAATTTGCATTCAAGTCAAATTTCAAGAAAAAAGACGAAGTTTCATTTGAAAAGATTTTAACTTTTGTATTAAATCATGAGTAAATAATTTTTTTCCCTGTCGACATATGTTAAATTCGGTAAATGTATCAAAATATCCAAACAAAAGTCTAAATCATAAATCCAAATTGGTTCTGATAATTCAGGAAAATCTTATTTACTCTTTGAGTAAAAACTTTTTACTGACTCTTAATTTTGTCTTCAATTCTTTTAATCAGATCAATAAAATTTTTCTAGTCATATTCACTAATTTTTTGCAGTCAATACTGTATTTCCAAATATCTTTTCTCCGGCAAGTAAAAGGTCTTGTCTTCTTCATTAGTTGTATCTTTAATAGGAACAATTTTCTTCTTCCGAAATATGTAAATTTTCAGTGATAACTCTGACAAAACTTAATAACTGAGCAGTATCCTTTACATCACAATTTTCGCCAAGAGCTATTATAAAAAAAATTTCTTTCAGCCATAGAACCGATAAAATTGGTCATTAATATATACTGATTGTTTTTTTTATGCATCGAAATTAAAAAATTGAAATTGTAAAAGCTGACCAAATGGTTTTCTAATTTTAAAAATTAACGATTTAAAAAATATTTTTATATTTTTTCAATTATAATAAATATACAGGAAAAATTCCTCACAAGAAAACATGCCAAATCACAGTCAAGATCTCTACAGAATTTTATTAAGGGCGAAGGTTTTATGAAAACCGAAAATCCTTATCAGTATTTTTCCTCTACAGATTCTTCTTCTTTTTCTAATCTTCCTAGTATCAGTTTGGAATGCTCTAAAACCTCTGAATCATTTTCTGATTCCGATAATCAAGATCCCGACGAAAGCGGAGTCACTTCATTAATTGTAAAAAATGTATATTCATTATGCAAAACACATCAATCGAAAAATGCGGAAATTAATTTAACAAATGTATTGAATGAATGCAGCAGAAGTTGTAACAATAAGGTAATTGCTACAAAGAAATCAACACGTAAAAGGTCAAACTTTTCTAAAAGAAAATCCAAAACTAAATTTATCGAAAAGCCCAGTTTAAGAATTAATAAAGAAAAAGAAAACCCTGATTTAAACGTATCAGATTCAGAACTAAGTGATGCTCTAACAGAAAGAATGACGCTTGATGTCAGGGATTTTGATCTCCCAGTCTGCCGAAATACATTGAATTTTGATCTGCCAACCAACGAAAATATACTGAATCTTGACCTTATGCAACCAGTGGTGCTTTTGGATCGGTATGAACCCGAAAGAATTGCCCCACACCTTTTCCCTGATCATGAAATGCTTCGCCTAACTATCAATTTAAAATCTAAATCACTTGTTGATAGACCAATCAACAAAAATAGTTCTTTCTTTCCAAACGTCGACGGACCCACCAATAAAATTTCGAAAGTAATTTTCAATCGATAATTCTTGAGAAGAATCTTATTCTTATTTATTTCTAGTCCTTTTTGTCGGCCGCAAGTAACACCAATCACGATTCGATTGAGAATGATAATCTTTGTAATTATTTTTGTTGCTTTTATAAAGGAGATTGCTCTACCCGTGTCGTGCTTTCAATAGTTTACGGTTTCCTTAACCTTTTTTCATTCTATTTTATTTTTACTTTATCCTATGAACAAAGATTTCCTCTCAACAATCTTTGATTGTTAGGTCTAGTATTGCAATCTCTCGATGTTAATCTTATTGTTTATCGCTTTCATCATGGTTTTCTAGACTGCTTAGTTTGTAACCAATCGAATGAAACCACGTGTAGCAACCATCCAGTCAAATGGATCCCCAATGAACGTATCGATTGCCCTCATGTAGAATATGTAGTAGATAAAAGTTTTGACAAATATCTCAATAAATCTCGGGAAAAATCTTATTGTAATTGCAATGGGAATGAACTCGAGCACATTCAGAACGACTTGCCGCACATGTTTCAATTGAAAGAATCAGACAATTCAGAAATCGGAGTTTGGACGAAACAGCTATTAAAACAGGGCACGGTGATCGGTCCATATCTAGGGAAGATTATGGGAAATTCTGAAATATCCAAGCCTTATTTTACTCGCGGCTGTTCCCAGTCTGGTTTAACCGAAGGCCTTCATTGTCTTCGATTTGCATTTAAATCAAATTGGCTGCGAGTAATTTTTTTGTGACACTCGACTAGCCGTTTACTAATCTTTTGGAATTTTTAGTGCGTCCGCTTTACGAATAATCCTGACAAAGCAAATCTCGAAATTCTCAAATATGATGGGAAAATATTTTTTCGAGCTTTTCAAGTATACAGATAATTACGATTTCTAGAGTATTTTATTATGTGTTCAGGACATCAGTTCACATTTAGAACTATTGCTCTTCAATGAAGTATATTATTATTATTATTATTATTATTATTATTATTATTATTATTATTATTATTATTATTATTATTATTATTATTATTATTATTATTATTATTATTATTATTATTATTATTATTATTATTATTATTATTATTATTATTATTATTATTATTATTATTATTATTATTATTATTATTATTATTATTATTATTATTATTATTATTAAAAGTGATGATTACTTGGTAGCGACATTAATTAAATTTTAAAACAATTAAATAATTTAAGCTTTTTGCTGCGAATAATATATTTAATAAAATGAAAAAATTTTTAACAATAAAAACATTCCTTTTCAATTTCCTGGAATTAATTTTCATATTCTTTTTGATCTTTTCTTTTATTTCCTTTTTCTTCTCATTATTTCAAAATAAACTAAATCAAAATAAAACTTTTTTCAATCATTTAAAAAATTAGATTGTATTCAGATCTTGGCTATGAATATATATATGTCATGAGTGCAATGCCCGTCATCTCCTTCCCCAAGTTCTGGATAACTATCGACTGGAGAAACTAAACACAATTTTGTGAAATGTTGTTTGATTTCAAATTTTGTAAATTTTGAAAGTTTTAAAATTAAAAACTTTTAGAATTTTTAAAAATTTGAATTGATAAAACAGAATTTTATCTGGCGTTTTTACTTATATTTAAATCGATGTCATTATTTAGTGACTGTTATTATCTATTATTAATTCTTAATTAATTATTTTAATTAATTATTATTAATAATTATCTAATATTATTTATTTTATATTATTATTATTATTATTATTATTATTATTATTATTATTATTATTATTATTATTATTATTATTATTATTATTATTATTATTATTATTATTATTATTATTATTATTATTATTATTATTATTATTATTATTATTATTATTATTATTATTATTATTATTATTATTATTATTATTAAATGTTTCTTATAATTATAAACTATTATTTAATAGATATTATTTATTATTATTATTTTTTTAATTATTTATTATTTTTAATAATTAATATTAAGTAATTATTAATCAATTATTAATTATTATTATTAAATTATTATATATTATTTATTTTATATTATTATTATTATTATTATTATTATTATTATTATTAATTTTTTAATTATTTATTATTTTTAATAATTAATATTAATTAATTGTTAATCAATTATTAATTATTATTAATAATTATTTAATATTATTTATTTTATATTATTATTATTATTATTATTGTTATTATTATTATTATTATTATTATTATTATTATTATTATTATTATTATTATTATTATTATTATTATTAAATGTTTCTTATATTTATTATTATTAATTTTTTAATTATTTATTATTTTTAATAATTAATATTAATTAATTATTAATCAATTATTAATTATTATATAATATTTATTTCATATTATTATTAATTATTTATTATTAATATTTTCAATTATTTAATAATAATAAAAATAATATTAATCTAAAAAATGCTAATAATCAGCAAATAATTCCTTTTCAGTCTCCACAACGCGATGCTAATACAAAAATTGATGCTCCTAGCCTAATATTCCACTCTCCCGGTTATTATTAAACTTCCGTCATAATAAAATATTTCACGTGATATAACAGGCATCACAAATGTGTCACTGGAAGATTGGGCCAATCAGAAAGCAATAATAATGAAAATTAGAAAACTCTACTTGGAAAACGCTCGACTAACAGTTGTGAATATTATCGATCAGCTGAGATGTGAGCATCCCGATCTGAACGGGCTCAGTGAGAATGCATTATCAGAAATTATCACCAAATTGAGGCCGGTCTCCACTGAGCGCCCGAAGATCGATGATAAAATGACCGAATACATCACCAAGTTGCTGCGCGATAATCCGAGTATCACATCCACTGAAATTATCCGATCGATCGGGGAGCGATTTCCCTCCATTCCGAGGTTCAACAAGGCCTTTATCAATCGGTTTATTCGTGTCCATAAATTGCGGCCTTTGCTTGGGGCCGATGAGAAAGCCGACATGGAAACCGTCCAATCAATTGTTGGCATGGTTACCGAGGATTCGAAAACATCTGTCAAAGATGTCCAGCAAATGTTACTGATAAAATATCCAACGAAACCCCAGCTCGACTGCCAAACCATCGATAAAATCATTAAGCTTAATTTCTGTCGACTCTACTACAAGAAATCTAAACATCAAGTGGATCAAGAAGTTGTGAAAGGAATCAGAAAACTCGTCAACCGCTACGAAGGAGCGATATCGAGACAGAAAATCCTCGATAAAATCAAAGAGCGAATGCCAGAGAAAAAGAATGTCAGTATTGAATACATCAGATATTTGATGAGGACGTTTAAAATCAAATTAAACCGCCACAGTTGTAATGTGACAAGGATTATCAATTGAACACACAAAACAGAACAGATCGATAATGTCCAATAAACCTTCAATTTGTCTGCAAGCCGTTTCAAATACCAATCGAATTTCCTCGTTGCCTAAGATCGATCGTAATTTATTTGATGATGATGATTGGTGGATATTAAATGTGTGCATAAATATATTTATCACTTTGTTGTCTTTATATTGACTATTTATTTAAATATATTCCCGATTTGGATTTATTCTCTCTTTGAATTTTTGATAATAATATTTTTTGGACAATTTAGAAATAAATCATGAAGATGTAAAACGACTGGAAGATTTTTAAATATAACTGTAGATTAATGTGATTCCTTACTACAACTAGAACAGGGTGTGAAACGTTTTTAGTACACGGGATCTTAACTAGGCTTGGCATGAACTTTTTGAAAAAATCCGGAACACAAAAACAAATAAATTTAATTATGAAAAAATATATTTATTAACAATAAATTCTTAATTTTGATACTTTTCTTGTTAGTGAATCTTTTCAAGCAACTGAAAGTTTGATTTAAATTTCTTGTAAAACTCACTACAACTAATTTTTAAGTTCTATTGTAGAGCAGTGGCGCCCGGCAGCTGTTTTATGTGTACTACCAGAAAAAAAGTAAATAAAGCAAAATAATTGAAATTTAATAAAATTGCCATTCGAACATCTTTTTCACTATATATTTCGATAGCATCACTATCATCATCAGGTTACCTACATTCACGACGGATGAATATATATACTATATTGATTATATAAACAAATTATAAAATATAAATTTTAAATAAAATTTTTTAATAATCATTCTTTTTAAAAACAATTTTAAATAATCAATTATATTTGAACTTTTAAAATTATTAAAAATATTATTTTAATTATTTTTTTTAATTATTTAACATAACTATTATTAATATACATCAACATACAAAAACTTAATTAAAAAAATTCAACACACAAGTATTCACTGAATTCTGCACATTGATTTTAGGATTAAAAGTTCTTATCAATAATGCTTCACATATCACACGCTCAAAACAATTATCAAAATTTTTTGATAAGATTTTAAAATCAGACATTCCTAATTCTCTCATACAGACTTTATTGTGATCTTTAATTTTGGACACTCCTTTCGGTCGACAGTGTCCAGATGACGGGAAGTCTCTCCAATGTATGTGGCATTACACCCATTACATGTGAATTGATAAACGAGATCCGAACACAATCCAACCGGCGTTTGAGATTTACTAACAAACATACTACGTACTTTGCGCGATTTTGAAACAATTCTATAATTCAATGTACCAAACTGTTTAACAATCTTTCTTTTGAAATCTTTATATCCTTCAGAATACGACAATATCATCTTATATTTTGGCTCATCTTGTTTGTTAGTATCAATATTCATATTCACTACATCATTCGACATATCAAGTCAATTTACATTCATTCATACTATGATCCTTAGCATTATTCATACATTTATCAACAGTCTCTTTCAACGTTAACAATAAAAACCGTTTTGAGTAGCCATTCTTCACCAGTAATTCAACTAATTTATCTACACTATTTACTGAATTTTTAAAAGTGGAAGATAAGCACCATGATCGATAATTGAAATTTGAGTGAATTTTTTAATTTAAAAAAAATTAAAATCGACAGATTTCGAAATTTTAAGATAATAATAAGCATATTTTTATAATTTTTCTTTCCTCGTAGTTTATAAAAATATGGTTAAAAAAATTCTCTATCCTTAAAAACCATTAAATTAATTTTATGGCCAACTCCTTCATCCAAAAATGTGTTTTATTTGTAATTTGTGTTTATATATTTTCTTTATTTATTATTAATCTTTTGTTTTCATAATGGTACTCGCCTCTTTTTTGATTTTAAATTTGTTATTTTGCTGTACACTTGCAAGACCACAAATTGTTTATTGTTTTTAAATTAGATTAAATTTAGTTATCAACTTGTAATTTATTATTTCTGTGATCATTCAGTTGAAAGGTTATAAAGTCAAAAGTGAAAAAAAAAATTTAATTCTAAAATGAGTGCAAGTAAAAGACAAAGAACGATTAATTTTAACACAGATTGGGATGAATCCTATTGTTTTGTCAGTATTAAAGATAAATGTGTTTGTTTATTGTGCGGTAGTAGAGTTACAATGTAGAGTGATTATCGCATTTACAGTGCAAAAATCGAAACTTCCCTTCTGATCGGTCCATGCCTGATCAATCAACGAAAATAAACGTTCAACTTTCATTGATGTTCCTGGGATGCATTAAAGCAAATTCATCTAATCTCTCCATATTAGTTAGACGCATTGAATTTTCGCGAAAATGAGAGAAACTTTCAGCCCAAATTTTTGCAGTACTTGCTTTTTCGTTGGCCCATGTGGATTTCTACGATTCTGAAAATGCTTATTAAAAATAATATTATTAACATTGTTAAAAAGTTTTTTAAAACGGAATGTCTGGTCAATGATATTAGTGGGTTGATGTGGATGATATATTTACATGACCTATGTCACTTCATATAAAATTGAGTTGATAACAGCCTCTTTTAAAAACTGCTAATACTCTGGCATGTCCTGGGATCATGAACTACCGATGGAAGGTCTGTATCTGATTTAAACTCAAAATAATCTATTCTTATGTTTCTACCAAAATATTTATTATAATAAACGTTAGGAACCTTACAACTGAAATTGTATAGTTTTGACAGATAAAATAAATCAATTCTTTATACGGAATAAGAAAGCTTTCAAGATAAATTCAATTTTTAATTATTAATATGAATTAATTATTTCAAAACAAAACAACGATCGCAATCGTTTTTATATCAAGTTTAATCGTTTAATCGTTTTAAAATCATTTTTATATATAGTTATTTTTAATCGTTTTTTAATCATTTTTAAATCAAATAATTTTTAGTCATTTATAAATAAAATAATTTTAAGTGATTTTTAAATCAAATTTTTTTAATCCTTTTTATATCATTTTTATATCAAGTTATTTTTAATCGTTTTTAAATCATTTTTATATCAAGTTATTTTTAATCGTTTTTAAATCATTTTTATATCAAGTTATTTTTAATCGTTTTTAAATCATTTTTAAATCAACTAATTTTTAGTCAATTTATAAATAAAATAATTTTAAGTGATTTTTAAATCAAATTATTTTAATCCTTTTTAAATCATTTTTATATCAAGTTATTTTTAATCGTTTTTAAATCATTTTTATATCAAGTTATTTTTAATCGTTTTTAAATCATTTTTATATCAAGTTATTTTTAATCGTTTTTAAATCATTTTTATATCAAGTTATTTTTAATCGTTTTTAAATCATTTTTAAATCAAATAATTTTTAGTCAATTTATAAAAAAAATAATTTTAAGTGATTTTTAAATCAAATTTTTTTAATCTTATTTATATCATTTTTATATCAAGTTATTTTTATTCGTTTTTAAATCATTTTTATATCAAGTCATTTTTAATCGTTTTTAAATCATTTTTATATCAAGTTATTTTTAGTCGTTTTAAGTCATTTTTATATCAAGTTATTTTTAATCGTTTCTCAATCATTTTTATATCAAGTTTTTTTTAATCGTTTTTAAATCATTTTTATATCAAGTTATTTTTAATCATTTTTAAATCATTTTTAAATCAAATAATTTTACACAATTACAATAATAATAATAATAATAATAATAATAATAATAATAATAATAATAATAATAATAATAATAATAATAATAATAATAATAATAATAATAATAATAATAATAATAATAATAATAATAATAATAATAATTGTTTCAACCAGTCAGAGGGGGATTGCCTCTGACCGGCAGTTAGTTTGGTGGTTTTTCTATCGCGTCTGTGTGCGCGGGCTGGTTAGGCCGATCCTTGTTGGTGTACTGTTAGCTTGTAATTTTTATATTAGTTTTTAGAGATTTTGTTTGGCTAAATCAATGGAATTTTTGTTCGGGAATTGTGGAATTTTTGAAAATAGAATTGTTCTTTCGAATTTGCGATTTTGTTATTTTGTATCAATTCATTAACTTTCAATTGGTTCCGGAATTTATAATTTTTGATAAAATGCTTGAGAAGAGTTCAGCTACAAGATTTTTTAATATTACTGAAAGTACTGGAGGTGTTATGATTGGTATGATCCCTGATTGTCGATCTCAAGTATGTCGTGCACAAATGGAAGCAGCTCGATTTAAATATAAAATTGGATATGAAATGCCTTGTGACATAATATGTCGTTGTATTGCGGATATTAATCAGCTCTATACCCAATCGGCTGAGATGCGACCATTAGGTTGTTCAATGATAGCATTATCTTATGATATTGAAATGGACAAACCGTTATTATTCAAAACTGATCCCAGTGGCCTTGTAGCTGGACATGTTGATGACAATAAAATTGATCTTATGTATCTTGGTTTGAAACAATAATAATAATAATAATAATAATAATAATAATAATAATAATAATAATAATAATAATAATAATAATAATAATAATAATAATAATAATTGATTAATTAGTCACCTTAGGAAGTGCTGCAAATTTTTTTGTTTATTTTAGGCCAGATAACGGATTTATTAGTTAATGGAACTTCGATGCTTTTGGTTGTTTATTTTCTGAATTTTTATGGCAGCACACTTGTGCCTTAATTTTATCCATGTTATCTGGACAGTTGTTGGCTAGATAACAAAATATAATTTTGATTTCCTTGATTCCGGGAATGCCAATTGATATTCCGTGGTATTTTTTAACCTATGGAAATTTAGCAAGTATTGCCATTAATTCAACTGCAACCATTTAATGCTTTTTTTTTGTCAATACCCCTTTATAATTATAATAATAATAATAATAATAATAATAATAATAATAATAATAATAATAATAATAATAATAATAATAATAATAATAATAATAATAATAATAATACTAATAATAATACGTGACCTACCTATTAACCTATTTTCCTATTTTTTCCTATTTAACCTATTTTTGATATTGATTTGACTTACCCCCTTTAGTTCGATTGACTAAATTTAAATTTATATCATTTTGTCTAATTGTTTTTAAAATATTTTAATTTGTTCTAATTTGTTTCATTATATCTTTGATTAATTAATTTCTATTTTATTTGACCTACTACTCACCACTTACTTTAGGTATTTTTCTTTCGATAATTGGGAGTAAATTATTTTCCTCCCCTACTGGTAGAATCCGCTTCACCACATCAGTTATTGGTGGTTTCACTCGACATTCAAATGCCAACCAAGCAGTTTCATTTGCTACTCGCCTTTTCTTGTGCCAAGTTTCCTTTGAGATTTTCCATGATGAGTCGCTTGGGATCGTCCCAAATATAGTTCCGCCGTTATCCTGAATTTCAACTATTCCTTAAAAACATGAATATCCAAGCTTTCTTCATTTTTTCTTGCTAAAAATTCGGTTAATTTCATATTTGATTTCCATTTAATTTCCAATAAATATATTCGCATTTCTTCATTTCATATTCTTGCCCAATTTGGAATTTTTAAGTTTTCTTCTATCATATCGATCTTTTCCCAACGGCTTCTCTTTTCTCCATAATATTTTCCATATAATTTTGTTGGCCTAATGAATGTTTTCCATTTCAATTTAATTTGATTGATAATTTGTTCCAAGTCAAAGTATTTGAAAACAATCGTAACTCTTATATCTCCAAAATATTCCCATCAGCATTGTGATCTCGCTTGACCAATCAGGTTACATGACGTATAATTTAATAATAATAAGAATAGAAACTGTAATATCGATAAAATAATTTATAATAATTATAATAATAATAATAATAATAATAATAATAATAATAATAATAATAATAATAATAATAATAATAATAATAATAATAATAATAATAATAAAAATAATAATAATAATAATAATAATAATAATAATAATAATAATAATAATAAAAATAATAAAAATAATAATAATAATGATAATAATAATAATAATAATAATAATAATAATAATAATAATAATAATAATAATAATAATAATAATAATAATAATAATAATAATAATAATAATAATAATAATAATAATAATAATATTAATAATATTAATAATAATAATAATATTAATAATATTAATAATATTAATAATAATACACAGGGTAATAATCAAAAAATATACCGATAAAATCACGAGCGCCGATCAAAAAATTTTGCTTATCAGACACGGTAATTAAATTATTTAATGCACTTCAAGGTAGATTAATTGAATGTTTTCTTCGGGGATCTTATAAAAACGGTCATCCTCATTAAGACGGGGGATCACCTGGGGAATTTAATGCCAATTTTGTTAGATTTTTGATTCAATTAAAGTACGGGTTAACCGAATAACCAACTCCCGGGGCGTGGGAAATAAGGCGGAACAATAAATAAGCAATGCTGATTGTTATCATGTTAATGGAACTCCGACGTTTTTCTCCTCCAAGGGTGCATTGAGTAGATTGACTACTATTCTGAATTAGTATCGTTGTTGTCATTATTTCAACTTGGTTATTTGTTCTGTTTGATGCAGTAATCTGTGACGAGGTATGATGCATGACTTCCGAATGTGAACAGACATGATGGTATTAATAAAATTATTTACGATTTTTTAGAATGTCCAAAACCTCAGCCAACACCACAATCTTGCGCCCATGTTTTTCTTGCGCCGACAAGAACCATTTGATCCAAACACTACAAACCCAGAATGACCTCCTTAAGAAGAAGTCAGACCATCTAGAGGGGACGTATTTCTCCCTAGCACAAATGAAGGAGGTGAGGACGAGACTCACTCGAGTGGAGAAGTGCCGAGACGATTTATTAGAAGAAAATCATGCCTTACGCACTCTAATCAAAGAACAGTCTGAAGCGCTGCACAAGGTGTATGTGCAAGCATCAATTACAAAGAAAATAGTGGATATTCCACTCGCGGAAGAGGACAATCTATTCCCGCCCCACCATTTCTCGGGAGTGTCATTGACCAAATCCGTCGACCAGGCCTATTTGAGACATTCGAGTATTTCCCAGCCGAAGTCATCTGTACAGGCACAAGTCGAGCTGCTCCAAGAGTGGTAGACCTAACGACGCCGGTCACTCTTCCGGAAGTAAAGAAAAGCACTAAACGCCGGCAACCTTCTAGGGCCGAGCGTACCAAAAGAAGAAGGGCCCTCCAGGCCGAAAGAGAAGCGGCTCTGATCGCATCCGCTCAACCACCAGCTCCAGTGTCTCCGACGGGGCCTACACATCGTTCTCCTCCTGTCTTCAGGGTAATCCCGCCCACCAGTTCGTCCTGAGAGGAAAACGCCAGAGATTTTTTCGATCTTGACGAGATCTTTGCTGGAGCTTCTCCCAACACGCTGTGATTCATTCCCTATGTTGCCATTCACAAATGTCACCTTCTTGTCATGACCTGTCAATGTATCTTATTGTTGTAACTCATAAATACACTTTCTTGTTGTGGATCAACGAATTAAATGATTGTGAATGTTTGGATTGGTGTTAAAGTTTTTCGAATATGAGATTAGGTAGTGAGGGGATGAGAGTAACGGTCGGGAGAGATATGATAAAGCCGAACTTATAAAGTGCAGATGTAATTGTAATGTGGTAAATATTTGCTGTCGAATACTAGCTAAAGACAAACCAGCGAGTTGAGTGTCGTGTTGGAGACTGGATGATAATCGGGATGATGTATGGGATCTTAGAATGATGAAAATGACGTAAGTCCTTCTACCGGCAGTCGAGTGATAGTTAAGTCGAGTTGCGATGGAGGAGTAGTCCTAAGGCAGGGGCTCACCTGCTCCATCGTAGCTCGCCGACATTGGCACAGTACCAACATGATGCGAATCATGGGTGTCATGCTCGGAGTATGATCGTGTGGGTTTTGGTTAAGGGTCCCTTGGAATGGTGACATGCTGCAAGTACGTTTAGGACTATCAACCCCTAGTATGTGAAGATATTTTTCTGACCCGACCCAAGACCCAGCAATCACAAATAAACTTTCACTTGACACTGACAATAAATTCAACATTCTGCTGGATGACTATACAATGCTTATTGCAACACTCGATGAGGAATAGCACTTTCGTATAACACCGGATTAAAAGATCACAAATTACTGATTGATTTCTAAACTGGGATTTTGAGCTGGTTGTTTTCTTTGACTTTCTTTCAAACTTTATTCAGATAATCAATAACTTCTTTTCGTTTTATTATTCAACTAATTTTTTCTTCAACTTTTCTCCAATAATTATTTTTCACAACTATTTCCTTTACAATTATTTTGACAATCGTTTGTCCAACAACGTTTCGTCCAACGTCTAATTTTCTCCAATAATTTTTTTTCTCAAATCGTCTCTAATTTTCCTTCTAAATTTGTCGTCTCTTTTTTGTTCCCCTTTTGTTCTAATTTCATGTTCACCAGTTTTCCCTTATATAGTTATTTTATTTATGGCACTGGCGACAGATTTCGTTTTCCCATTTCCATTTTTTGCGTTCCCCGCTATGTCAGCCTTATCTCTGACAGATGTCGAGATATTTTGCTTTTTCCCTTTTTATTTTAACCGCCTTCTCCCAGCAATTCTGTTATCACTCGCAAGCTGTCGAGATAAGAATATTGTTGTTTTCCTTTTTCCCTGATTTCAAAATTCCTTTTCCTTTTTGTACTAATTAATTAGTACTGACCTTGATTTTTATTTTCTTGTTTGATAACTTTTATTTCCTTTTTCTTTCTCATTTCTAATTTCTTTTTACTTCCGTTTTCTTTTCTGAGTCTCTATAGATCGTCCCGATCTTCCCCCAGGTAATTTTATTTATTTCTTTATGAGTTATTATTTAGGTATCCTCAACATATCTCCTCCCTTTAAAAAATTTTCGTCCTCGAAATAAATTAATATTTTGAAATTTAGTTATTTTGTTCGTTGTAATAAAATAAAATAATTATTCCTCCACGTAATGATAATAATAACACCAATATCAATAACACTAATAATACTAATACAAATTTTATTAATAAAAATAATATTAATCAAATTGTTCTCAATCCAATTAAACAAATAATCCCAAAAAATTCGTCAAAACATGCACTCAATTTATCAATATCGACAACGAGAAGAACAAAAAAAAATTTAAAAAATGAAATTTCAAGCACGGAGTTCATGGAAAATCAATAATCAGAGTGAAATCACAATGAATGGAAAAATATTAGAAATTCAGACTCACAAAGGAAAAAAAAATAAAAATATCAAGTCTATTTTTCGTTCGTACTTCAGTAGATTGAGAATTTTATGCAATAAAACATTGAAAGCGATTATAATTATAATAATAATGACGATGACGATAACAATAATAGTAACAATAATCATAAAGATAATAATAATAATGCTAAATAATTATTAATAATAAAAATATTATCAATAATAATAATACTAATTAATAATAATATTAATTCATTAATTAAAAATTTCTCATTTCAAAGGCATCTCTATTTAATATTATTTTTTCCATTTTCGCTTATTTTGGGGATGGTATCTAAGTGCACATTAAAGATTATTATATATTTTTTTGATTGCCGCCCATGATAACTATATTTAATAAGCAGTTTATAAGGACCACTAGACATTTCAGACATATCTACTACTTCGTATCTATTCATCTGTGATTCTTTGGTATTTCCCTTGCGCCAATCAATTCACTATCCACTGTGACATCTGAGTAAATCTATACAACATCAATTACCGAATTTTTCAATGGTAAAAGCAAATGCGGCATTAATTCATGGAAGGAAGTGGCTGAGGTAGTAGATACATATCTTTATACCTGTTAATATATTCATCCGCATACGACAACTGCTTTAGATGTTGTCTTGATTCAACATACAAACTCAGAATCAGAGAACTGTCAGTTAAACAGGCGGACATGCCAACACAGTAGGTATGCTAAATATAATTCACTCTCTGTTACACACACATACTTTATGATTATGCGGCAATTTGCATTCAGTGCTGCAGCTGAACGAGGTGAACGTGTAGGTGTGTATGTAGTATCAGATAGATGGGCATGATACACATGTTGAGGAACACGAGATTGATTCTCTCCTTTCCAAATTTAGTTATTTTTCTATCCAATGGGGTAGGAAAACACATAAATCGTGCTTAAATTCTGTTCGTCGAATTAATAGCATTCGTCAGGGACAGAGAATATGAAAAATGATAAATTATAAAATAAACAACACTTTTCTAGTTGTGCATTAATTTGATAAAGAAAATATTTTCTAAATCTTCTCTAATAATTATTCTTCACAATAATATTCTTTTACATTATTTTTTTCACAAATCGTTTCTCCAATAACGTTTCGTCCGACTTTGTCTAATTTTGTCTCCCAAATTGTCTGAATTTGTGTCCACCAGTATTTGTGTCCTCTGGTAGATATCAAGATATTTTTCTATTTTCCTTTTTTGTTAAGCCGCCTTCTCCCGGTAATTCCGCTATCTTTGACAAGCTGTCAAGATACGGTTTTCCCATATTTTGTTTTTCTGGAATTTGAAATTCCACCTTTATTTGTACTTCTTAACCCTGCAGACGCGCGCTAAAAAAATCTTACTTGTGAAGAAAGTTTGCGCATCCACTAAAGCAAAAAGCTTGATCCCATATTTATCAGGTTTAGATGGAATATATTGTCGAAAACTGCATCTTCCTCGAAAACCAGCTAACATTTCATCAACGGTGGCATATTCGGAAATAGAATAAGAATTCTTACGCAAAAAAAGATCGTCTGGGTCTGTGAGACCCAACGCGCCCTCTGGAGGGTTAATTAACAATGACCTTTGTTTTCATTTCTTTGATTTATCTTTCTCATTTTTAATTTCTTTCTACTTCCGTTTTCTTTTCTGAGTTCCCATAAATTGTCCCGTTTGTCATGATGATCTTCCCCAAGGTAATTTATTTATTTATTATGTTATTTATCATTTAAGTATTCTCAATATTATTTTGGTTTCTACCGTGTTTATTATATAAAAAATTATAAAAAAAACAAACTATTACTATAGGGAATTAAAAAAATCGAAAATTACCAATTCACAAAGTTAAACGAAATTGAAAAGTAGACAACGATATTTGAAGATTTATTATTAAAGAATATCCAACAAAAGTTTCAAAACATACATGCAAAAGAATTGAAATTATTACTATCTAAGAATATCCAGCCACAGCTTCTAAAATTAAAAAAATATCCAGCAAGATTTTCAAAACTTAAAAGCAATAGAATCGAAATCCTTATTACTTAAGAAAATCCAGCAAAAGATTCAAAATATAAAAGCAACAGAATCGAGATTCTCGTTATTTAAGCATATCCAACAAAAGCTTCAAGACATAAAAGCTAAAGAATTAAAATAGTCATTCTCCACAAACTTTAAGGTGCATATTATTTTTTTTAAATAAATATTGTAAAGTTAAAAGATTTAACATTTTCAACATTTTTTTGATATTTATTCTAGTTGTAATTCACCTATATAAAACCAACACACAAACATCCCAGCTGTCCCGAGACAAATTATTTAAAGGTGACTCGGCTGGGTTCTACAGATTTCCACATACTCAATACAGTTAAAAGTCTCTATAATACACGTTGGTGTGTTCATCAGTGGATGACTCACCATTTATGAGAATGTGAAGTTATTGACTTCATTTTATTTATTCATTTTATTTATTCATTTTATTTATTCAATTTTACAAGAAAGTTTTTCAATTAAAGTAACTTTTAAGGTTTGAATTTTGATTTTATATAATTATGAGTTCAATTTTCAAGCTATTAAATGTTACTTGTAGTCAACATTTTGATTATAAATTATTTTAAATTAATTTTCAGGTTTTTTTAGGATTTTTATGACTATGAATTTATTTGGAATTATTTCGATAAAATGTAAGTTAGATTAATATTTTTAACTATAAATTAATAAAAAAATCATCAAACACATTTATTTTTTTAAAACTTTTAAGAAAGAAGCGGCGTAGTTTTTAAGTTTTTGTAATCTTCTTTCTCCAGCTCATTGATATGGTAAATTTTGTCATTTTATGTAATTCTATGAAATTATTATTTTTTTATATAAGTTATTAAAATTTACGATTTTCGAATTTTTTTCTGCAAATGTCGATGGACCTTGTTGAATATTAGAAATGCTACCTTCACACAAAGTCGTTTAACAAGAAATATCTGATATACTGTAAAATATTTTAATTATTTGTAATTAAATGAAAAAATTCTTACATTGTCAATTCTTCACCTTCGCTAAAAGGTAGCGTTTACAGAGAAATATCTGAAAATTTAAAGAAATATTAACTTCAAAAATATTTTATAAATAGATTTTACGATGTTTTGTTGTCCTTTTCTCGAAAACTCAAAGTAGAGTTATCCGATTGAAAATCCAAATTTTTTCCACCATGAATTTCAATATATTAAAAATAATGATATGTAAATTACTTTTATGTTAATTACTTTTAACTTTCGGAATAAAAACTCTATAATAAATTTCCGTGTATTTTATATTATGTATGCTGTGTTTGTATGTAAAATTATTTTTCTGTCACTTTCTCAATTCCTATAATAAAACTTTAAATTTTTGGAACATTAAATTTAGAAACACAGGTAAGTTTGTGTGTTCCTATATTATAATTTTATCGATTTTTTTAGATTATAGAAACTTTTATAATTCGGATTTCGGTGTATACTATACACGATACATATGCAGCCTAAAAATTATTAGCAATAATAATATAAGCTACTCGAATAGAGTAGGTAGTTAGTAGCTCCCTGCAGCAATGATCCCCGGGGGGGGGGTTCTGCTGCAACTTTTTTTTTGCTGCAACTTTTGATTACGCAATTGCTGCAACTCACATTTTTTGCTTCCAGGGATTTTTAGTCCAAATTTTTTTTTATCAGACTATAGTGAGGGGTCTCGATGGTCCTGGGATTTTCAATACAAAAAATTTTTTTCAATACAAAAATCCGACTACCACTAAAAAAGCCAAGGATTTATCACACTATAGTGAGGGGGTCTCGATGGTCCTGGGATTTTCAATACAAAAAAATTTTTTTCAATACAAAAAGGTGGTCTTCAATAAAAAGGCATGGATTTTTCTAGGTCAATTCAGGTGGGTCTCCTTGGTCCTGAGAATTTCAATACAAAAAAATTTTTTTCAATAGCAAAAGGCGGTCTACACTAAAAAAGCATGGTAATTTATGGTCTCAGGATATTTTCAATACAAAAAGGTGGTCTACACTAAAAAGCAGTGGTAAATATTTGAATTAAAGTAATTATGGGCTAAGATTTTTGAAATAAAGTAAATGATGGTCCAAATTTTCAATTACAGTAAATTATGGTCCAAATTTTTCAATTAAAGTAAATTATTGGTCTAAAAATTGATTTACAGTAAATTATGGGCTAAGATTTTTGAATTAAAGTAAATTAAGGTCCAAATTTTAAAATTAAAGTAAATTATGGTCTAAATAAGTAAATCAAGGTCCAAAATTTTAAATTAAAGTAATGAATGGGCTCAGATTTTTTGAATTAATGTTATCAATGGGCTCAAATAAGTAAATTAAGGTTCAAATTTTTAATTAAAGTAAATCAAGGTCCAAAATTTTAAATTAAAGTACTCAACGGGCTCAACTAAGTAAATTAAGGTTCAAATTTTTAATTAAAGTAAATTATGGTCCAAATTTTAAAATTAAGTAATCAATGGTTCAAATTTTTAAATTAAAGTTAAATAAGTAAATTAAAGTAATAATTTTTAAATAAGTAAATTAAAGTAAGATTTTTAAATTTATTAACAAAAAGTTGGAATAATAGTAGGTGTTTGAGAATTGAAATTTTTTAATGAAAATTTTTATGAATAATTTTTCAATGGTAATTTTTAATGGGAGTTTTTATGGAATAATTTTTTAAGTTAATTTTTAATGGAAATTTTTATGAAATATTTTTCAATGATAATTTTAGATGGAAATTTTTATGGAATAATTTTTAAGATAATTTTTAATGGAAATTTTTATGAAATATTTTTCAATGATAATTTTAGATGGAAATTTTTAAGATAATTTTTAATGAAAATTTTTATGAAATATTTTTCAAAGACAAATTTTAATAATAATTCAACAACAAACCAACAACTTAGTACCAACAACCAGTAACTTACGAACATGTATTTACAACGGGATACCTACAACTAGTTACTAACAACCAGTTACCACCTACCAAGTACTTACAACTAGTTACCTGATACCAAGTACCTACAACTAGTTACTAACAACATGTTACCTGTTACCAAGTACTTACAACCAGTTACCTGCTACCAAGTACTTACAACTAGTTACTAACAACTAGCTACCACCTACCAAGTACTTACAACTAGATACCACGTACTAACTAACTCTCAAACAACCAGATACTTACAACCAATTACCAGATACCAAGTACTTACAACTAGTAACTAACAACTAGTTACTAACAACTGATACTAAGTACCTGATACTAAGTACCTACAACCACCTAATAAGTACTAACAACCAAAAACAAGCAACCAACTAGGTACCAAGTACTCACAGCCAACATCAACTAGGTACTAAGCATTAATTACCAACTACTAAGTACCTACAACCAACTACCAAGTACTTACAACATACAACAACCAGGTACTAAGCATTATTAACCAACTACTAAGTACCTACAACCAACTAGCTACCACCTACCAAGTACACACAACCAACATCAACCAGGTACTAAGCATTATCAACCAAGTACCTACAACCACCTACCAAGTACTAACAACCAACAACAACCAGATACTAAGCATTATTAACCAACTACTATATACCTACAACCAACTAGCTACCACCTACCAAGTACACACAACCAACATCAACCAACTACTAAGTACCTACAACCAACATGTTACCTGTTACCAAGTACTAACAACCAGTTACGTGATACCAAGTACATACAACCACCTACCAAGTACTTATAACCAGATGACCACATGAAATTATTAGTTAAATATGAAAATAAGGATTATATTTAGTTTTTAAGTAAATTATGGTGTAAAATTAAGAAATAAAGAATAATTAGGTAAATTAAGGATAAGTAAATTAAAGTTAAAATTTTAAATAGGTAACCAATGGTTCAAATTTTAAATTAAAGCTAAATAAGTAAATTAAAGTAATAATTTTTAAATAAGTAATGTAATAAGTAAATTAAACTAAAATTTTTAAATTTATTATCAAAAGATTGAATAACCACCAACTTTTTTGAGAAATGTAATTTATAATGAAAATTTAAATGGAAAATTTTAATGGAATAATAATAATAATAATAATAATAATAATAATAATAATAATAATAATAATAATAATAATTCAACAGTTACCAACAATCGGTTACTAAATATTTTTAACTTGATGCTAACAAATACTTTCAACATGATACCACGTACTAACTACCTCTCAAACAACCAGATACTTACAACTAACTACTTACAATCAAAATAAATATTCTTCATTGTATTTTATGAAATGCTTTTTAAATTAATTTTTTATCTGTCTTCAAAAATATGTTTAATTACAATCAGTAGAAAACCCTTTTCAAAATGTCTAAATTTAACAAAAATGTTGATTTTCATCAAAAAACCATAACTCAATCACTTTAAAACATCAAGTGAAATTCAAAATAATTTAAATTACAATGAAAGACTAATGAATTCTTGTTTTACAAAACATTCTTCTTTTAAATGATAACTACTGACTTATTATTGCAATGTAAAAATCGCATTCAATAAATACTTATTGTTGATCAGTTTTATTATATATACTCTGAGTTTATCCGACAGGATGTTTTGACCCCCTAAGGGTACTGGTCGTAAGGGTACTGGTCGTAAGGGTATTAGTCGTAAAGGTACTAGTCGTAAGGGTATTGGTAACACTCAACCACCACCTACCCATTAACTAGCTACTAAGTACTAACAACCAGCTAACAACTAGATACCAAGTACTTACAACCAGCATCAAAACCCATCGAGAAATTAACAAATATCAACCTACAACTAGATACTAACAACATCGCACCAACTACCAAGTACAGGATACCAACAACGTAGTACCAACAACCAGTAACTTACGAACACGGATTTTTAACTATATATCAAGTACTTACAACAAGTTACCAAGCACTATCAGCAAAATACTATCAACTAGATACCAAGTAACAACAATCAACTAACAACACATAAAAATAATAGCAATTAAATACAAAATATTCTTCAACACATACAATATCTTCTTATCAAAATCTAAAAAGTCAATCAGATACCTACAACCACCTACCAAGTACTCACAACCAACTACTTACAACCAACAACTATGTACTAACAAATAGATCTTTAAAAGAAAATACTCATCACTTGACAAATTGGATGAAAAATTAATTGAACTCAAGACATCAATAACTTGGTAAAAATTGATTAAATAATTTTAAAAATTTAAATTATTCAAAATATACCAAATAATTATTATAAAAATGTAATTAATGGACAAGAAAGAATTCTAATCATTAATCATCAAGTAAATAAAAGAAAAATACTGATCATTCAAGTTGAATCAACTAAGATAATAAATTAATAAAAATTTTGAAATAAGATCTAGTAGATAATTGTTTTAGATTGAATAAATTAATTGAAATAAAATTAATTTTAATTATTTTTTTCTAAAAGTAATACATGTACTCAAATTGATTGACTGATTTCTCAATATATTTAAAAATATCAGTATGAATTCATTACAATTATCAAAGTCAGCAATCTACAATAAAAATAATTATCATTAAATTACAAAAGAGACTAGAAAACTAATGACAACATCTAACAAACCAGTAAGTTCATTTAAATGACAATAATTGGTATATCCTAGTGAATTCTCCAATTTCTCATTTCCTCCCAAATATATCAATATTTAAAGATTGGTATTTTAATGATAAATAATTGTTAAAGATCATATATTCACCTCAAACTAATAAGATTCCTTAAAATCCCTTAAATGACTATATTTCAACCCTTAATTCATAATATTACAAATATCATCTAAAAAGCATAAAATTTCCCTGAAATAACTATCTTTAAAGATTAGTATTTTATCGATAAATATCCTTAAAAGGTTATATATATTTACCTCAGACTATTAAGATTGCTTAAAATCCCCTTTAAATGACTATAATTCTAACTTTAATTCATATTATCACGAATATTTCCCTATAAAACATGTAAAATAATTTGATCATTAACCCTAAATAATTTATAAAATCTAATGATAAAACCGGTTATATTTAAATTTTTGTTAATCATTGAATATTTTTGTAAATCACTGTACTCGAAATTTTAAATAAATATAACTGACTAGGTCCCATTGAAAGATTAAATTTATCCATTCAATAAAATATATTTCTTCAAATGATCATTTTTACCGATATTCAACCGATCTAATTACTAATTAAAATCAAGATTTCTTCCAATAAAGATCAATTTCATTTAGTCGATGTTTTAATTCCATATTTCTCAACTTTTGTCATTCTCCACTTAAAAAAAGATAAAAATAATTTAAAGTTGAAGTCAATCTCAATTATATGTAAAGATTTCATTGTCAAAACCAAGTAAATCGATCATTAACCCTACTTAATAAAACATAAGTCTAAATTAATATACAATGAATTAATCACAACCTAATAAAACGATATAATTTCACATTATTATTGATTCATAACTGACTAATGTTAATTGACATTTCCCTTAAAACATTGATATTTTACCAACATCATCCTTAAAAAATCATATATTTCCATCTTAACCCATCCCTCATTAAATTTAACCAACTATATCCCCTCAAAAGATCATATTTTCCCATCTTAACCGATTTCTCATTAAATCTAACCGACAATATCCCATCTTATCCGATCTCTCAGCAAATATTTCTACCCTTTTAAACATCTATCCGATTATATCCCTTAATTTCCCTAAAGATTCCACCACTTGAGCCCTTTAATATATATCAATCCTCTTAATATCCTTAGAGAACTTCAAAAATATGACTTTTCATAAACTGTTAAAGACAACAGGCATTCTTCCATTGAAATAATTTAGAAGCTAAATAATAAGAGCCCACTAAAAGATCAAAATTCACTAAACTTTTCTACAAATATTTACCATCAAATACCTAACTGGAGATGATATATATTGTTTGATCATAATTCTTCATCGATTCAGCCAATCACTTTCAAGCAATAACAGCAAACTAAATTTCTGTATATTCTACAATCATTTTCAAGTAAATTTAAAGTCCCTGATAAAGTTAACTGGTTTCTTAGCTTATGTTTTTTAAAGTTCATCAATGTGTAAATATTCTTAGAAAATTATTTATTCAAATACATTACAAAGTTATCAAAAATTTATTCTATCACTTAATTATTAACTTAATTGTCAATGAAATTAATTTTTATTTAAAAACTATTCAATAAAATACAACTAATTATCAAGAAATTAATTAAATTTATCACCATTAAAACCTTAAATTTTAAAATATTCTTTCAGTCAACATGAAATTCTTAGAAAATTATTCAATTTCCTCATCAAAATTTATCCTATTACTTGATTATTGTAAAAACTCGAATTATTAACCTCATTAAAAATAAATTTTTATTTAAAATTAAAAAACCAATCAATAAAAATACATTCAATTATCAAGAAACTAATTAAATTTACCTTAGAATTAGCATTAAATTACAGATATTCACAAAAAATTACGGAAATTCATGAAAATAATAGAAATTCACAAAAATAATGGAAATTCACAAAAATGATAAAAATCCACAAAAATAATAGAAATTCACGAAAATGATAGATATCCACAAAAAACGATAAAAATTCACAAAAATGATAGAAATTTGAATATTTATTAAAACCATCAACTCTAAAAATTATCAATGAATGCAAACAAATTTGCCTAAATAATCATTCAAATAAAGGCATTAAATGATCAATACCCATGCGACATGTTGAATGTGAGTAGTACCCTTGTGAGCAATACCCATAGGGGGACAAAATATTTTGTCGGATAAACTCAGAGTATATATTAATTAACTCATTCAAATTTTTCATTGAATTAGTCAAATTATCATAAATTTCGATAAAAATTCTAAAGTGGTAAGCAATGTAAAATGAAAAATATTCTTTAAACTATGATAAAATTAACAATGAAGGTGGTAAGAATCTTCATTAAAGTGATGAAATTATTCATTACTCGATGATAAATTCAAATGGGTGAAAATAATTGGTTATGAAATATTTTTATGGTGATTGTTAGTATCTAGTTAATTGGTAGATGGGGGGTTGAGAGTTAGCAATATCCTTACGACCAGTACCCTTACGACTAGTACCCTTACGAATAGTACCTTTACGACCAGTACCCTTAGGGGGTCAAAACATCCTGTCGGATAAACTCAGAGTATATATAATAAAACTGATCAACAATCAGTAGTAATCAATTAAAAGAAGAATGTTTTGTAAATTAGAATTCATTAGTCTTTCATTTTAATTTAAATTATCATCAATTCCACGTAGTGATGAGTTGTCAATTATTTATTTTTTGATTTTAGTTAAATTTAGACATTTAGAAAAGGTTTTCTATTGATTGTAATTAAACATATTTTTGAAGACAGATAAAAAATTATTTTAAAAAGCATTTGATAAAATACAGTGAAGAATATTTAGTAGTTAGTTGTAAGTATCTGGTTGTTTGAGAGTTAGTTAGTACGTGGTATCATGTTGTAAGTATTTGGTACTTATTTGTTAGCACCTAGTTAAAAAATAATCAGTAACCGATTGTTGGGAACTGTTGAATTATTATTATTATTATTATTATTATTATTATTATTATTATTATTATTATTATTATTATTATTCCATTAAAGTTTTCATTAAAAATTAACTTAAAAAATTTTACATTTAAAATTAACTTAAAAAAAAAATTTCCATTTAAATTTTCATTAAAAGTTACATTTCTCAAAAAAGTTGGTGGTTATTCAATCTTTTAATATATATAATAAATTTAAAAATCTTACTTTAAATTACTTATTTAGCTTTAATTTAAAATTTGAACCATTGGTTACTTAATTTTAAATTTTGAACCTTAATTTACTTATTTAAAATTTTTAACTTTAATTTACCTAATTATTCTTTATTTCTTAATTTTACACCATAATTTACTTAACAACTAAATATAATCCTTATTTTCATATTTAACCAATAATTTCATGTGGTCATCTGGTTGTAAGTGTTTGGTATCTAGTTGACAGTGCTTGGTATTTGGTATCTAGTTGTTAGTACTTGGTTGATAATGCTTAGTACCTGGTTGATGTTGGTTGTAAGTAGTTGGTAGGTTGTAGCTAGTTGGTTGTAGGTTGTAGCTAGTTAATGGGTAGGTGTCGGTAGGTACTTGATAGCAGGTAACTGGTTGTTAGTAACTAGTTGTAGGTACTTGGTACTCAGTATCTTGTACTTGGTTGTAGGTACTTGGTTGATAATGCTTAGTAGCTGGTTGTTGTCGGTTGTGAGTACTTGGTAGGTGGTAGCTAGTTCTTAGCTGGTTGATAGTACTTAGTAGCTAGTTAATGGGTAGGTGGCGGTAGGTACTTGGTATCAGGTAACTGGTTGTTAGTAACTAGTTGTAAATACATGTTCGTAAGTTACTGGTTGTTGGTACTAAGTTGTTGGTTTGTTGTTGAATTATTATTAAAATTTGTCATTGAAAAATATTTCATAAAAATTTTCATTAAAAATTATCTTAAAAATTTCCATCTAAAATTATCATTGAAAAATATTTCATAAAAATTTCCATTAAAAATTACTTAAAAATTATTTCATAAAAATTCCCATTAAAAATTACCATTGAAAAATATTTCATTAAAATTTCTATTAAAAATTACTTAAAAAATTATTTCATAAAAATTTTCATTAAAAATTTTCAATTCTCAAACACCTTCTATTATTTCAACTTTTTGTTAATAAATTTAAAAATCTTAGTTTAATTTGTGAGTAAAAGGGTAATTTGAGTTTGTTGTAATTAAATGTTTTAGAACTGATTATGGTTCAAATGTTGAAAGGTTTAATGTTGTGTGTTGTAGAATGCAAAGTAGTATCATAAGAAAATTGGAAAACAAATGTATATATGTGCATGTTTGTTTTAATGGTTGCCATCGCGGGGACTCATGCGATCGAGTTCTGAAAACTATAAAAAAACTTTAATTGAAATATTGATCCTACAATTGTTATAAAAAGTTTGATAATTAATAAACGTTGTTGTTGAATTGTAATTTTCCTTCGGATTGTACGAAAAGAATAGCGGGAATAAATCACAGGATTTTCGAAGAATACTTCTGAGAAACTTATTTGGACGGCGTTGGATTTTACCACAAGCTATCCGGGCAAGATAATTTTTTTTGTATTTTAAATAGCACATAATATTGCCTTTCAGCAGTTGACTTGTAAAAAGTATCGAGAACATTTAATTATTAAAATAAAGTGTGTTGAAATGACAAGTAAAGTGAAAAGTGGAATGAATGAAGGGGGGATTCGGGATGAAGACGCGGTGAAGTCGTCTATAAGGGTGTTGAATGTTGTGACGAAGTATGATGGGAGTTTGGATGTTGAGGAATGGTTGGAACGAGTTAGAATGGTGTGCGATGTGCAAGGCATTAAAGACACGAGACGCGTAATGCCGTTATTGTTGGATGGTTCGGCCTTCAGCGTGTATATGAATATGTCTGAGGAAGAACGAGACGTGAAAGGGGGGGCGGAGTCGGCGTTGCGTAAAACATTTGGCATAAACAAATATACAGCGTATGAAATGTTTGTCAATTTGAAATGTGTGAGTGATAAGGTAGATTTGTATGCCATAAACTTGAAGAGATTAGCGAAGAGCGCGGGAATAGAATCGAAAGACGTGATCAAGTGTGCCTTTGTGTGTGGTCTGCCAAAATCCGTGTCGAATGCAATTAAGGCAATGCCCAACGAAGACAGCTTAACGTTGGAAGACGTTGTCGGAGTAGCGAAAGCGATAACGGCTACTGGGACGAGTGTGCAAAGCTGCGCGATCGTGCGTGACGACATGGTAAGAAGTGTCGTGTGTTACAACTGCGGAAAACAGGGGCATTTGGCACGAAATTGTTTTCGTAATCGGACTGGGTTTGTGCGGAAATGCCATGTTTGCGGGAATGAGAATCATATGGCGAACGCGTGCGGTGAACGTTATGGAATGCGAAAAACGCCAATTGATGGAAATGAACGCGACGTGCGGGGAAACGAGCAACGGAGTTCGCGTGCGCTGGCGGACGTCCGTGTGGACAGGTAAGCGCGAATAATGTAATGGAGGTGACGGTGAACGGCGTGCGGTGTAGGGCGTTGATTGACACAGGCTGTTCGCACACGTTGTTGAGAAATGGTGTGTCGAAAGAAGGAGAACATGAAACGTGTAGCGTGAGATTATTGCTTGCAAATGGAAAATGCGGGGAGAGTAGTGAAATGCGACGTGTTGTGTTGGACATGGTAGGTGAACGGATGAATGTGCAGTGTATAGTGTTGGATGAGATGTTAAAAGGAATCGACATTATAGTGGGAATGGATGTGTTGACGAAAATGGGCGGACTGCGTGTAACGTCAGAAGGTGTGAAGTTCGATAATGGGAAAAGTGTTGGTTGCGGCGTTAGGGCGGTGATGTCGGTTGAACATAAAATTAGTGATCCGGATTATGAGGCGTGGTTTGATGGAGATAAGTGGACGGTTAGATGGTTGTGGAACGAACGAGAACCGTTCTTGCATGATAATGTTGCAAATTATGGCATATCGCAAGAAATGAAGGACAAATTCGATGAAGAAATTGATGCGTGGATAAAGGAAGGCATATTGGTGCAAACGGATGACAACGTGGAAGGTATATTGCCGTTGTTTGCGGTGGTGCAGCTGAAGAAAGACAAAGTGAGACCAGTGTTGAATTATAAATCGGTAAATAAGAGCGTGAGTAGTCACACAGGTGATGCGCAGGAATGCAGGTCTGAGTTGAGAAAATGGCGAAAAATGGGCGACAATGTGGCAGTGGTTGACTTAAAGCGAGCGTACTTGCAGATTCATGTTGAAGAGTCGCTATGGAAGTATCAGACAGTGTCACACAACGAAACGCGTTATCGACTTACGCGATTGGGATTCGGGTTGAAGAGTGCGCCGAAGATAATGGATGGTATAGTGTCGTACGTTCTCAAGTTGAACTCGAAAGTTAATGAGAATACTTCACACTACGTTGATGACATAATTGTGAATTTGAATGGAATTGCGGAATGCGAAGTTGTGAATCATTTGAAGCAATTTGGATTAGTGACAAAGGATCACGAAAATGTCGATAACATGCGTATACTAGGGTTGCAGTTGCAAGGGAAGAAGGATGGCAAGCGATGGTGGGGGCGTGGTCCCTTGGGAGATTTGAAATGTGAAACGGAAAGTTGTTCGCGTCGAGATGTGTTTTCAATATGCGGAAAAGTCATAGGGCATTATCCTGTGTGTGGATCGTTGCGACTTGAGTGTAGTGTAATTAAAAGAAACATGAAGGGTACTAAATGGGATGATTATGCAGGCGACGAGACGAAACGAGATATAAAAATGCTGCTGGAGCGTATAGAACGTGAGGATCCAGCGCAGGGGGTATGGAGCGTAGATGGAAGTGGAAATGTTACAGTATATACGGATGCGAGCAGTGTTGCGATGGCGGTGTACGTGGAGCAAAAGGAAAAATGTGTGGAAGATGCAGTATGGCTTCGAAAAGTTAACGATGTGAAACACATAAACGTGGCTGAATTGGATGCCTTCATAAAAGGCGTGGCGATGGCGATTGAATGGAAATTTACCGATATAACTATGAAATGCGATTCAACTTCGGTCGTGGCGTGGATTAAAGCTCTGTTGACAAAATCGAAAAAGGTGCACGTGAAGGGTATGCACGAATACTTGATAAAGCGAAGATTGGATATAATTGAGGAAATGATTACCGATTACGGGTTGAATGTTACTGTCGAATGGATTCCACCGGGAGCGAATAAGGCGGATGCATTGACGAGAGTGGGGCGTAATCGCGGAGCGCATGCGTGCGCGAGTGTTGAAGTGGATCAAATAACATTAGAACATGAAAAACATCATTTTGGCGTTGATCGAACCATGTATTTTGTAAAAAAGAAATTTGACGTGGTTAAACGAAAGGACGTGGAGGCGGTCGTGAGAAGTTGTTTTAAGTGTGCTACCGTTGATCCGCATGCGTGTAGAATGCCGAAAGGTGAGTTGAGAGTAGGTGGCACGTGGGTTAGGATTGCAGTGGATGTTGTGCATTTGGAGGGAAAGAAGTATTTGTCGGTAGTGGACTGCGGACCCGGGAGGTATGCAATATGGCATGAGTTGAAAGATGAAAGTGGACGAAGTGTGTTGAATGCGATAAGGAAGACCATGTTCGAAAGAGGGTTTTGTAAAGAATTACTTAGTGATAATGGAGGAGCGTTTAAAAGCGATGCATTGAGAAAATTTTGTGATGAATGGAAAGTGAAGCATATATATAGATGTGCGTATGAACCTTCTGGAAATGGAATTGTGGAACGTAACCACAGGACAATAAAAAGGATGGTGGCACGAACGCGGGGAACTGTGGAAGAAATGCTGTATTGGTATAATGCGTCGCCGCGGGAGGGTCAAAATGAATGCACCGTGCCATTTGCCTCTATATATGCATACGAGTTGAATGACGAAAATGTTGAAAGAGAGCGGGACAATGAAACGAGTGGAAAGTTTCTAGTTGGTGATGTCGTTTATGTGAAGGGTGGTAATGCTTCTTGCATGGATGAGTGGAGAGAAGGTGTGGTAACACGTGTAAATTCGGCTTGGAATGTTTCTGTTGATGGGGTATGTATGCATGTTAAAAATATACGAGCGCGCAACGAAGAAGAGAGTGTGCATGCGTAACAAACTCGGGGGGATGTGAGTAAAAGGGTAATTTGAGTTTGTTGTAATTAAATGTTTTAGAACTGATTATGGTTCAAATGTTGAAAGGTTTAATGTTGTGTGTTGTAGAATGCAAAGTAGTATCATAAGAAAATTGGAAAACAAATGTATATATGTGCATGTTTGTTTTAATGGTTGCCATCGCGGGGACTCATGCGATCGAGTTCTGAAAACTATAAAAAAACTTTAATTGAAATATTGATCCTACAATTGTTATAAAAAGTTTGATAATTAATAAACGTTGTTGTTGAATTGTAATTTTCCTTCGGATTGTACGAAAAGAATAGCGGGAATAAATCACAGGATTTTCGAAGAATACTTCTGAGAAACTTATTTGGACGGCGTTGGATTTTACCACATAATTTACTTATTACATTACTTTAATTTACTTATTTAAAAATTATTACTTTAATTTACTTATTTAACTTTAATTTAAAATTTTTTACCATTGATTACTTAATTTGGACCTTAATTAACTTTAATTTATTTTTTTAGAACCTTAATTTAGTTATTTGAGCCCATTCATTACTTTAATTTAAAATTTAGGACCTTGATTTACTTTAATTAAAAATTTGAACCATTATTTACTTTAATTTAAAATATGAACCTTAATTTACTTATTTAGACCATAATTTACTTTAATTTAATTTTTTAGGACCATTATTTACTTTAATTTAAAAATCTTAGCTCATAATTTACTGTAATTCAATTTTTAGACCCATAATTTGCTTTATTTTAAAAAATTTACCACGCTTTTTTAGTGTAGACCACCTTTTTCTATTGAAATTCTCAGGACCAAGGATACCCACCTGAATTGACCTAGAAAATTCCATGCTTTTTTAGTGATAGTCGGATTTTTGTATTGAAAATATCCTAAGACCTTAAATTAGAATGCTTTTTTATTGAAGACTGTCTTTTTGTATTGAAAATACCCTGAGACCTTAAATTGCCACTCTTTTTTTAGTGTAGACCACCTTTTTGTATTGAAAATATCCTTAGACCTTAAATTACCACGCTTTTTTATTGAAGACCGCCTTTTTCTATTGAAATTTTCAGGACCAAGGAGACTCACCTTAATTTACTTTGAATATTCTATGCTTTTTTAGTGATGATCGGATATTTGTATTGAAAATATCCTGAGACCTTAAATTACCACTGTTTTTAGTGTAGACAACCTTTTTCTATTGAAGTTCTCAGGACCAAGGAGACCCACCTCACTATAGTCTGAAAAATCCTTGGCTTTTTTAGTGGTAGTCGGATTTTTGTATTGAAAATCCCTGGACCATCGAGACCCCCTCACTATAGTGTGATAAATCCTTGGCTTTTTTATTGAAGACCGCCTTTTTCTATTGAAAAAAATTTTTTTTTGTATTGAAAATCCCAGGACCATCGAGACCCCCTCGCTATAGTCTGAATAATCCATGCTTTTTTATTGAGACCACCTTTTTCTATTGAAAAAAAAATATGTGTGGCCTACGGGAGCAATTGCGTAATCAAAAGTTGCAGCAGAAAAAAAGTTGCAGCAGAAAAAACTAACTACCTACTGAATAGCCTTAACAATGTGTGACTCCATTTACCACAATACAATACAAAACTCGTTCTTTTAACAATCCACTCCTTTACTATGGCATGTCCAAAACCTGATTCTTAGTATACACAATACTTTACATAATTTTCTGTCATGTCTTCCATGGAATAAAATTTTTCCATTTTTGTTTGAAATCAATCATAGGCTATTAGTGAAGCCGTTTGAGTCGTAACTGCACATAATATTATAATCATGAACATTATGAATGGAAGTCTCATGGGCTTTCTTTTCATAGCTCCTACTGTTTTTTGTTTACTAAGCTTCTTCCAACCTCCATTCTCCTTTATCCATGTGCCCAAATGTTTATGTAAAACTTTGCTCGCCGTTTTAATAATATCCTTTTGTTTTTTCATATCTAGGCGGTCATATTTTCCGATTTCTAACAAAATATAACTCATAATTGTTAGTACTATATCTCTATCGATTTCTCTTGTCATCATTCCGGTTATTACCCCATCATCGCAAAACTCCATATTTTCTTTTACCTGTTCAACACTACACAAAATCTCTTTTTAATTTTCTTGCCTACATGATCTCAATTATCGATACTATCCCTATAATATCATTCATCATTTAATATATTTGTTATTATTATTTATTATAAAATAGGCAAAATTTTACTTTTCCTAATGCTTTGTCGACATAGGACCAATGCCAGACGCTAACATTTCTATGTTACCCTGTAAAAAGGTGATTCAAATTTACATCTGACGATCAAAAGTTGGTAAGATGGCTGTCGGTTTTCATAGCCTTTTTTCTTCTTTTTTTCGTTTGAAAGTGATAGGGAAAGTTTGCCTTATTTTCAACGAATTCAATATTTATGTTAAGCATATTTGTATATTTTTATTTTATATTATATCGTACAAGTCTTAAAATTAAATAACTAAGTGAAGATATTGTCATGTAATTATAACCTGTGTAAATAGACATGTATTTTTTATACAATTAAAAAAGTTGAAGGACGGTACTCAATATTTTGTGAGCTCAAGGTTAAAAAAATATATAACTCAAAACTTAATAAATAGGACTAATTCTAGAATGATTTAAAACAAACTAAAATTAAATTTTTAAATCATTAGCATACCCTTTTAAATATTTCACACTCCTTTAACTGTGATAGTTACTCATATGATATTATTGTTGAAAACTTAATTTTCTAAACATTCTTCATTTTACTGAATGAAAAATTACAATTTTAAACATAAAATTACAATTATTAATTGTTTGAATGCATTAGAAATAATAACTCGATATTAAATTAGTAAATATGATTGAGAATGATTATTTAAAATCAAATAACATTCAAGAATTATTTGAAGTAATTTTTCTATCAAAATCTGTTAAAATAAAATTAACATCACAAATCTTTATTAAAGGCTCTCACGGACAGTCTTTTGCTGAGCCAGCCGGCTGATATCATTCAGCATTTACAAGACTCCCTGGAAAACGTCAAATCAAAAGGCTTACAAGAATTCAAGTACGATAATTTCCATTCTATGAATTCAGAGATTAAAGATCTCAACTGTATCCAAGGTTGATTTTAATATTTAATTAATTCTTTATTTACCATGTTTTCAGGATTGTTTCAATATCAAACTCTTTCAGATAAAAACAGCTGCAAAGGAGACATTACAAATGATTTCAAGGTCATTCTTTTAATATCGGCATCCGGGAGAGCCACATAAAATAGGAAATATTTTATCAAATTTATATAACAACATTGGATATGTTAATATGGGAGAGACTCTTCGAAAACGAGTTCAAAAAGAATCACAAAAGGGAATTAGCAGATGGAAAGTCAGTAAATCTTTAATGAATAATGGGGATCTAGTTCCGGAGGTATAATTTAAGTTGTTTTCTTCGGTTTATTTCCTTTTTATAACTTTTTGATTTGGTTTGGATTTACATCATTTAGATTAGTGAAGGGACAAACTTGATGTAATGATATAAATTCTGGACTTTGAGGAGGTATTCCGTATTTAAGATATTAAATTATTAAAATCTGTCTAATTAAGATAACTACATTGAAAATAATTGCAGACAATTGCAAATAATTATTTAATATAGTAATAATTAATAAATATGAAATGAAAAATTACCAGCCGTTGCGCTATGCTGACTATTTTCCTGCATAGGACCGACTGCAACATGCACTGAATTTCTCTAGAATAAAGTCGGTATTTACTATTAAAATATTTGCTAACATTCCAACCAGCAGTTAACGTATTAAAAAGAATGATAAAGGAAATTTTCAATATAAATTAAGTTTTAAATAATAATTAATAATAATAATAATACAGGTTTATTCATATATATATATATATATATATATATATATATATATATATATATATATATATATATATATATATATATATATATATACAGGCCCGGCTCGTGGTTTTTTTGTGTGTGTGCGAAAAATGTTTGGCACCTTTGATTTTTTTTCAATTAGGTACCTACTAAAAAGCTATATTATAAGCAAATACCGGTCACTATTTTCTATGGTCTTGTGTTATTATCGTTTAAAAGTAAAGCGACGTCATTGTCAATTTTTTTTATGTTTGATAATTTATAATTGTCAATTTATTTTAAAATTCGGTTATAGTCTATAAACTATAATATTTTGATTATAATTATTTATAAGGCAAATTAAATACATTTATGACAAAAAATTAAACAACAAGAGTTTTGATTAAAACTTTTTTCTTTATTAATCAAAAAAAAATAAATAAACAAAAATTAAAAAATATTTACGTAATAAATTATATCATTAATGCAATGGAAAATTCCAAAAGAACTTAAATGATTCAAAGAACAGAAAGCAAATTTCAATGCCTGAAAATAGGTATAAAAACATAAAAAATTCGTCAAAAATTAATTTCATTAATTGTTTTGGAGACGCCTTTTCTTTTAAAAAAAAGGAAAAAATTATGTTTAAAAAATTAAAAACTAAAAAAAATAAAATTTCATATCATCTTGTAGGCACCTTTTAATTTTCGGCGCCTGTGTGCATTGCACACTTCGAACACGCTTCGAGCCGGGCCTATATATATATATATATATATATATATATATATATATATAATATTGAAAAATATTCGACTATAAGATAGTCCTTGTCAATCTCCTGTTTAGTCGATAATTTTTTTTATTAAATACATTATTCGTAGCAAGAGGCTTAAATTATCACTTTATTGTTTATTAAATAATAATATTAAATAATAATAATAATAATAATAATAATAATAATAATAATAATAATAATAATAATAATAATAATAATAATAATAATAATAATAATAATAATAATAAATGTTATTTATTGAATTTATTTTATGATTTACAGGATATTGTATTGAATGTTTTACTAGATGAAATAAAGGCCCTGTGCAATAAAGAATTAATTATCATTGAAGGTTATCCTAAAAACGAAAATCAAATTAAGGATCTCGACAATGCGGTTCGTTTTACATTGTTTATTATGCTTAATTTCGATATAATTTCTTTCAAATAGAATAGAAATATTCACCAGCTTTATAATAAATCACATTTTCATATTATATTTTTGCAGATTCTTATTGCTATCAAATTTGGTGGTCATCTTCTCTAATCTAAAAATTTTTACTTTAAAAATTAAATTAAAATTAAAAATTAAAATCCCTATTAAGTTCATAGGAGATTCGCAAATAATATTAAAAAAAATGAAGTGTAATATAAAGTATACAATTATTACAATTTTATGTCAATTTTAAATTCAAATGTTTTTGATTACTTCAATTTAATTAGCCAAACAAATTTATCTTAATAAAGAAAACATGCTTGAGTGGTCAGAGTACCGGGTGGGTAAAATACCCTAGATCAGAAAATATGAAAATTTTGATATATAAATATACACTTTTACATCAATTGAAACAAAATTTTAATTCCAGAGGTAATATTAATGCAAACATATATAGTTGAAAACGTTTCACTACTCCTGGCATAAAACAACACAATTCTTCTTAATGTAGTAGCTATGGTTATAATGGGAATTTCAAGAGAGACATGTTGCATAATAGTTTTATTATAATTTAAATAAACTTGATCTTTACTGGAGAACCTTTCTAGGGAGATTTAATAGCATTGTGTATGAAAAAGCACAAGAACTGCAATTCGATAGCTTTAGAATTTATTATTATTATTATTATTATTATTATTATTATTATTATTATTATTATTATTATTATTATTATTATTATTATTATTATTATTATTATTATTATTATTATTATTATTATTATTATTATTATTATTATTATTATTATTATTATTATTATTATTATTATTAATTTTGCCAGACACAAATTTTATTTAGTTTCATTTAATTTTAACTTTAATTATTTATTTTAAAAATCATTGCTTTAATTATTATTCATTTTAAAAGTTTAATTATTTTATTTCAGGTTAATTATTGACTTTGAGACCTTACTGGCTTTATTTTTAAAATTTCATTATTATATTTAATTCTTTGCTTTATAGTCTATTCAAACTAATGCTATCATTTCAACTCTGACCGCTTTTATTGTAAATTTTGAAATTATTATGCCATTTAAACCACCATTCAAATCCATGCTTTATTCAAAATATTTCAATTTTAAAATTTCTCCATTGAAATCTTAATCAAATTTTTTTTATTGTCTTTTTATTAAATATTTTTGAGATCAGAAATTACTATTGATTTTAAATTAATTTATTTAAATATTTTATTTTCTCTATTCATAAATTTCAGTGACCAAATTTCTCTATTAAAATAAGTTAAACGTGTTTTATAGTTAGATCATAACAATAATAATATCCTGAAAGTCAATGACTTAAAATCCCCGTACAAAAGAGACAGATTTCATAATGTTTTTATTGAAGATTTATTTTAGGTATTTTTAATTGAGACTGCAAAAATTCTGGGAATATAATTTTCCTATGAAATCACCGAGAACCAAATTCCCTGTACAATAAGATTGAGAACAAAATCCCTTTTCAAAATAATTACATGGTTAAAGTTCTATTCGAAGTGTAAAGTCCTATAGAAAAAATACTGAGACCAATTTTTTGTGTAGAAAAATATTCAGGACAATTTTTATCCAGTGCAAAATATCAATTCTCACTCGACCTCAAAATCTATTGACCAAAATAAATACACGTGTTCTTATTGTAACTGTAAAATCTTATTCATAAAGAATCCATAAATTCCTATTCAAAATAACTAAGAACAATTTTACGAATAGAAAATATCATATATTATTTGAACACAAAATCTCTATTGCAACCTTCATACAACCAAAAAAATCCTTGCACCAAAAAGACTGATATCATAAATTTCAGTGTTTTTATCGATAAAAGTTCTTATGCTTTTTTAAGCAATGTTTTATTCTTTTAGTTTTTTATTTGAGCATTTATTTTTAGGCTTTTTCATCAGTACAAGGTTCTTGTGTTTTTGCATTGAGAAATTATTATTTAGGCTTTTTAGGTGAAGATCTATTCGTGGGCTTCTTTATTGAAACTGTAAAATTCTTGACACATTTTTAAAAAAATAATTCAAATAGCACTTTCTTACACATTTAGCATTTCATTAAAATTTCAAACTCGTTAAAATTTTCAGGTTTTTTATATCTAATCTATATTTTCAATACTTTTTGAAAAAATATTCCAACATTTTATATAAAATTATATTTTAAATTGCCATTAAGTTTATACGATTTTATACAACTTAAAAATATCTTTTAAACATTTTTTAAAATTCTTTTTAAATTTTTTTAAATTATTGCTCACAATTAGGCAATTATATATATATTTATGTTCATTTCAATACTTTCCTCTAAAGATAGATTAAGAGAGTCTTTGACTGTTTGTAAGTTGATCTTCACTATGAATCGCCAATCTTTTTCTTCCATGTCTCTAGGTAGTGACCATTCCATCTCTTTTGAGTATGGTAAGCTTATTGTATAGCCGTGGCATTTGGCTGATTTCCATTTGCCATAAGTAACTATCTTTTATCATCAAGTGAATTGTAGCAGATAGTTTCTTTGTTTCATTCACGGATGTTGGTATAGCTTCTGTTGCACTTTTTATGACTACTGTTAGTTGTGCTTTTTCATCTATTTTTAGCCTTTAGTTCGATTTTATGTGTTTTCAAGAGGCTCATGATTGCTCATTTGACTCTTGTTAGCCAACTATATTTTGTATTACACTTTTTGATGTTTGTGTATGTGTTGTCGATTTTTGGTTCTTACCACAATATCCGGTTTTAGGGCTTCTTTTGCTTCTAGTGGAATTGTTTCCGTTTCGAAGTTTATGTTCTTTGTGTTTAGCAACTCTTCGAGAGACCTTTGAAGTTCATTGTGTTTGGCCGTTCTGGATCTGTTTCCCATTTGGCATATGTTGATGACATGTGATGCCGATTCTTGTTGGCAATCACAATGTCTGCAGTTTGTTGAACATCGATATATTACTGATTTATAGTCTTCAAACTCTCTTTTTAAACCATTACATAACCCTGTAAAATTTTGTATTTTAAGATTAATATTCAAATCATTCCTGGCAATCTATTAATTGAATACTTTGTATAATATACGTAAGATGTAGAAATAATTCCAAATGTATTACAATAATTGTTATTACAATAAAAGTAATTAAAAAGATTTTCTTGATATGGAAAGTTATGAAAAAATATATTTTGTGTCATCACGGTTTACAACCGTAATGAAATGTGTCATGGATATGTAACATTAAAAACTTTCATTCTAGATTGGATTGGAACGTATTTTACATGTGTTCATGATTGACAGTTTTGAAAATGACTGTAGGACTGCGCTTTTGAACTGTTATGATTTCCGAAACAAAGATTCAGAGTTTGATCCATATGAGACCTCGAGAAAATTGGCTAATTATAAAGCTTACACTTTACCAGTTTTGAAATATTTTGAAGACAATCAAAAATTAACAATAGTAATTATAAATTATTTTGAAGTTTTTTTATTTATTGTTCAAATTTAATTCTAGTAATTAGAAATTTCAAAATGAGCTGAAATGTTTTATTGATTATTTTTTATTGGTTTTTACTCTGATTCATTTAGTGTTCTTAGTAATGACAGACTCCTAACAATATATAAATTTATTGATACTAAATCTGGTACAACATATTCACAAATTCAATCACAATTCACATTTATAAAATGATTTGATTCAATGGATATACAGTGTCACCAAAAAGTTGAATGTAAACTTTTAAAAATGAATAAAAAGATTACTGCTAGATCAGTGTTTCCCTTTAGGGAGGACAGAAAACTTTTCAAAACAAATAAATATATTTTAATTTTCTAACTAAAATTAAAATAAAATAATTTCTTAATTATAAATATGTAGCGATTAATATTTCGAACAAATCAAAGACTTTTTTAATTTTCAACTACAAAGGAAATGTATTTAATTAACTATTATTATTATTATTATTATTATTATTATTATTATTATTATTATTATTTTATTTAATTAACAAATTTAATCTCTTTATATTTTCAAAAGTGAGATTAAACAAAACAAAACTATTTTAAAAATGTTCAATATTTGTTTGGAAATTGCAAAACAAACATACAATATTAAAAACTAAGAGATAAATGAAATACATTAAATATGGTCATTTGAAAAAATTTTAATTAATTTAATAGTTGGGATAACGAAAAATATTTTGTAAATTTTTGGGGCAGAAAAGAAATAGTTTATAATTTGTAAATACTACTTATTTTTACCTTACTAAATGTTTCCGTTAGCTCAAGAAGATGTCTATGTTTTCTTTGAAATTGTCTCTCGACGGCCAAAGACTTTAAACTCCAAAGTTTAACTCTATTGTAAAATCCTTATTAGCAAACTATATTTTAAAATTTATGATTACTATTTAATTAATTTTATTTATTCGTTTTTATTTATTTATACTTTTAGATTCCTTTGTGTTTCACGATGAATTTTTCATTTAATTTTATTAATTTTATTTTAGTTTTTAATTTTTTTAATTTGAAATTTATATCAGCAGCTATTTAGGGGATTAAAAAAACCATCATCACAACGTTTGAAAATGGATTTCATTGTCAAAGAAACAAAATTAATAAACAAATAGCGTGAAATTAACGTTAATTTTATTCACAAGAAAATGGAGAAATTATGATTGGATAAATAGAAAAAAATATTAATGATAGAATGTAGTCTAATTTTGAAGATTTTAAGATAAATAAAGTAATTGTTGTGAAATTGATTGGATCAGTCTTCTTAGGGTGTGCGTTCAATCAGATGTTTTGATTTAATTCGGGGTTGTGTCTTGGTGTGTGCTTGCTGCTTTCTGCCTTGCCAATATTTTGTGATTTTGAATTTAGTAGAATTGCTACTTTGAATTAACAAATTTTGTTTAAAATATTTGATTGTGGGAAAACTTTTAAAAATAAACTTTGGAAGTTGCTGGTCTTCTATTAATTAAAATAGCAGATGAATTTATCTCAATAAATGACAAACTAAGACAAATTATAAATTCAAATGATATTCATGATTCGTGGAAATCAATGCCTTATGGCAGCAGCAGATTATAGAATGAATTCAAAATATTTAAATGGATTTATTGTTCGAATTATCGTTGTTTAAAGATAAAACTGTTGAAATTATGATAACTGCTTCTCATAACACCAAATATGATAAAGTAATTAAGCTAGTTGGTCCAGATGGTGAAATGAAATGGAATTACGATGATATCAATTTGGAAGATAATGACATTTTGAATTCAGACACAAATTTTGCATATGGATTGAAAAATTACGAAAATATTTGCTATTTTAATTCATTGCTACAAGTTTATTTCAATATTGTTGAACTGAAAAAAAGCTATATTTGAATTTCCTGTTGAGGAGGTCATTATCAGCAGAATTACTGTTGTAAGAGTTTGTTTACGACATTTATAAATTATAAATGCGTCATATCCAGTAATATAATTTCTAATTTGGATTTGATATAGCATTTTTTAAAACTATTATAATTTATTTTTTACAGATAGAAAATGAGACTGAAGTTTTAAATATCATAAAGCAAATTACGGATTTAATTAGCAACAAATCGCCACAAATCATAAATAAATGTGATATTAATTAATAATAATTACAATTGATTAATTAATAAATTTTAGACAAAGATGATTTGATCAGGGCAGAAGAATTCTTAAATAACCTTTTAATTACAAAATCAAAAACAAATGATGGCTCTATCCATTTTGTTCACAGCTCCTCGAATGCTCTTATGAATGCTGCGCAACTTTACATAATAAATCTGCCGAAAAATAGGTCATATAATCTTAGCAGGGTCCCCTTAATAACAATTCAAGGTAATATTCAAATTATTATAACTTTTAGGAATTTCGACATTGATTCACTTTACTTATATAAAATTGAGAATTTGATTTCTAATTTGAACAAATTATCAGGGCTACGTATAAGGGGCTCTAACATACCTCAATTTTAGTAATTCCACTACTTATATTAAAATCAAATTCTTTTTAAAAATTTTAAATTAAGGAGCCACAATATATTTTAATATGATATTTTAAATTTAAATTGTAAACACCAACAAAATAAACCCCCTAAGATTAATATATAAAACATTTTCATTCAAACCTTAATTGGTTAATGTGACCTTTGAACTTGCATCTCCTAGTCGGACTCAAATTAAAACAAAACAATTAAGAGTATAAATCTCAGAATTTAATGAATAAATTTTATATGCAAAATAAAGTAGTTAAAAAGTGCACAATTTGAAATCCTAGTTAACTTGATGGTTGTGTTATCTTAGTGTCAGGGTCTTTCCTAAGGAAAAATAAGAACTGCAAAAATTGACAAATATTAGTAATATGTTTTAAAAGTAGAAGATGAAAATGATTTTGTTAAAATTTAAGTAGAATCATACTCAGATTTATTTTTATTGAATTCACGTTTTTATGTTTTGTTTAAACTGTTAATTAATTAAAAGTGTAATCTTTTAAAACTCTTCTTTGGCATTAAGACTTCCTCATTAAGTTAATTTATTATAAAAATGTTAGTATTATAATTTTTAAATGCATTACTTGTCTTGTGAACTAAATGTCAAAAATATCTTCACTTGCATGTCTCCTATATTCACAGACGGAGCAAGGCCAAATCAACATTATTTTTGCACTAATACAAAATTGGTGATATAACATTCGAAATTGAGGTTATTTTTTAATTTCATTTTTGTTTTTTAGAAAATTGAAATTAAATTCAAATAGTAAAAAGTTTGTTTTAATCTGATGACTTTTGGTGTGCGCGTCAGCTTGCGATAACTGCACGGAGCTTTCAAAACTGCTGCGTTGGACATCACATGAAATTAATTAAGCACATAGAAACGAGCTCTAAAAAGCCAGTTAACAGGTTAGTATTATATCACTAATTAAATTAATTGATTCTGAAAAGGTTTGTAACTTTTTCGTCTTCTTCGCAAATACGAGTTTCCAAGACATTTATATTGAAAATGTAGGATCATTCATATACTATTTATTTTAATGGAGCCAAATATTCTAAATTTTTAATAAATCGATGTTATATGATAGTCAGTATGGCAAGGGAATTTATATACAACTCCTTATCTCTAACCAATATCATTTTTCTTTTGTGAAGACAGGCGTTATCTTGTTGATATATAACATTGAATAATTAAATAGACAATAATGAACATATAACATTTGAATGAATTTCGATATAAACACAAGAATTCAATTATTCAAAGACTTATGTAACCACAATAAGGGATGTAACCAGTAGTGAGCTGTGAAAAAAACAACAAAGGGCTCGCAAAAAAAATTTAGGTATTTTTCGTCCAGAAAAAAATGCTTTTTTCCAAATTTGCTCTTTTAGTAAAATATAAAAGCGTCCAGAAAATTTTTTTTTTATATAGAAATGCAGTAAAATTTTTTTAAAAATGTTTACTACCAAAACAATAGAAATGTTAATTAGAAGTGAAGCGCAAAATCACAGTTGAAAGAACAACAAGGGGCTCGCAAAATTTTTAAAAAGTTAACAAGGGGCTCTGCCGAGCCCCCACGGGACATGCATAGTTCACCACTGGATGTAACCCAATATTATCTTACGTGCCTTTCAAAATAAATATTTAATTTGCAGTGAATTGTTCAGATTAGAATTTGTCATTGTATACAGGAGCCCCGAAATGTGGCAAGACAACAGTAGCTAAAGAAATATGCAAAGCAATGCCAGGTTGGTTTCATTATGATTTTGCATCCATACATCCATTCGATATTTGCCCTGTTAGTAGAAAAAAGAGCAAAGTAAACGAATATTTTTACAACTACTTTTGATTAAAGTGAAAATATTAGATAAATTGTTGTCTCGTTGCAAAAGCTCTTGAAATTATAAGCTCGTTTTCAGTCGGTATTATTTTAGAAAATTTTCCAAAATCTGAAACGGATCTCCAGTTTTTTCACGAAACGGTAAAGTTTAATTTTTCAATTATAAAATTAAAATTGTTTATAATGAGAAATTTGCGCATTATTAAGGTGACCAGACTTTTTAATTGCTAATATTAATTAAATTATACTTTTACTAATCAACCATTGCTCTGCTAGGATATTGTCTAAACAGATTCCTGAACAACTATTGGTGGATGATTTTGCGTCAAAGTCAACCAATAGCAATATCATTGAAATCAGCCTGTCTAACTAAACCGTTCATATCTAATAAGCTTTTGTAGAATTTATTATTATCAAAAATGAAAAATTATGATTTTGCTAAATAGGACACTATTCTATTCCAAAGGAAGACAAGAAGTTTATGCTTTTCAGAACAAATATTTTTTTATTATTAACTTAAAATAACTACATAAATGTAAAAAGAACAAAGATTTATTGATTCGAACAAGATTTTAAAATTAATTTTTCTGGATAAAATTTAGTGGATTTTTATAATAAGACCAACAGCTGTTAAATTGTTAAATTGTTGGGAAATTTATCTTTAACAAAAAATATATATAAAATATTAGCTATATTAAAATCCATAGCTAACGTGGCCGACTCACTCATTCGCTCTTTCGAAAAGTTTGGAAATATTTTTCTTTGTGAACTGCTTATTTTGAAAATTGTATTATTCTACAAATATTCTACAAATATTCTGTAAATATTCTACAAATTTATAACCTCTGTCCAGAGGCGTAACTGGATTTTCGACGCACTTGGATAATTTATTTTTGGAGTCCTTGACAAATTGATAAATTTCCGCTTGCGGCAACTGCCCAATGACAAGCCGTTGTTACGTCACAGGCTTTGTCTATTTCAGGGGTGGCCAACCTTTTTGGTAAAAGGGCCATTACAATATTTTTGAATAATGCGGCGGGCCGCAGGTTTGAAAGGCGTAAATTTTTAACTAATGCTTCTGTGCTAATTCCAACTAAGGAACAGGAGAAGCGCAGTAATAGCCCGTAGTGGGGTCTGAGACAACCGCTAAAAAAACAATAAAGCATTTGCGTGCATGTTAAATAAATTATGCTTCTTAGGTACAGGATAAACTGGCACTATTTATACTTGATAGCCCTGATTATAAAGCATAATGAATCGGGCAAATTTTCAAAATGTAGCATACAAAACTAATTGGTTAAAATAGATAAAAATATGAAATAAACAATAAATTTTGTTCAATATTTACCGGCGGCCCATTATTACATTTTTTGTATTATATCGTATTTTAAAAAGTTTTTATTATATTTTCAAAATATTAAAGCATGCGGGCCGCCAATTGATGACCCGAGGGCCGCAAACGGCCCGCGGGCCGCCGGTTGGCCACTCCTGGTCTATTTGGTGAAAATATAATACAAAATATTTAAATTGCATCAAATTTGTAACGTTACATTAGTTTGACGGAAATTTAGAGTTGATGATTTATGTTATATAGCAATGAGTTGAGTTGAAACATGTGTAAATAAAAGATTTTATAATAACGAAACAGTGTAAATAGAAGGAGTGGGCTATTGTCCCTTAGTCAGTTAATCTGAAAATTTTATATATATATAACAAAACAACATTTTTTCAGGTTGGGAAAATAGATCTCCAGATTTTTATCGATACGTCCGACTTCAATATTTCTATGAGATATCTTCGAAGCCAAAACATAAAAGTAAAAAAAGTAGGAAATCATATAGGGGATAAAGGCGCTTCTTTGGTCAAGGCAGTTTTAGAATATTACACAAAAACCATATTGCCAATTATCCGTTACTTTTCTGACAGGGATGTGTCATTCAATGTAAGTTTTATGTAAATTATAATGCATATTATCTTTTGAATCACCATAGGTAAATTTTTTACATTTTTAACGCATTAACTACCACGAGGCATCACTCTGGGAGGCCATAACCTACTTAAAATATTAATGAAACTGTATACACCATGACTGTTTTACTTTCTACCGTAATTGTACATTCTTACATCGTTTTCTTACTATATATTGTTGGGTATTTTGTGCAAGTCGGTATCACAATCTGACTCCTTGGTGTCCTTTTGAAGTTAAGTTAAACAAACCAACATAAAAGTCTTTATTCGAGACTAATACAATTACACTCTGATTACATTCTTTATTTACACAACCACACTTTAAACAATTCTTTTTGCTCTGCACTTTTCAATATCAATGTAAATCGTGAACAGGGATTAATCTTCCAACGGGAGATGTCCCTTTCTGGTATGCTCGATTTGAAAATATTCAGTTATCACTAAGTTCAAAGTTTTCTTTGTTCACTCTCGCTAAATTATTAATTTACATTTCTTCGACCTACTGGCAATTCTGTTTACTTGCGGGTCGCTTTTATACTCATTTCGTAATTTGATTGTACCCTGTCAAATTATTTAGGATCCAATTTCCCCGTTCTTCCTCTTATAGCTCTAATTAATTTAAGGAATTTGCTGGTGTCTTTTGATGTCTTGCCCCAATTAAATTATTCGTCGGCTGATTTAATTGCCTTCGCTAATTTGATGACCATTCAGGTTCTCTCACATTGCTCGGGTTTTCCATTGTTTCGGGTTTCCCATTAGCTAATTAATCTTTTTAATTAATTTTAGTTTTTTATAATTAATTCCTTCTTAGGGACCCCCATTTATTTTATTTTATTATATTTGAACTCGTCTCATTGTTCGGCATCCGCCCATACCGGTTTCCCCCGGAAAATATTCATTTTTTAAATTTTTTGATTTTTTAATTAATTTTTTGTACTTTAAATTATTATTGTGAATTTGGTGTTTTTATTGATTTTTCACCTCATTTTTGTAACTCTCTTGTTGAACCCCAACAATATCAATTTCAGGATTATTGATATTTCTTATTCATTTAGTAATAGTCTTCATTGTTTGATGTTACTCAATGTTAAATAGTGAATTTGTCAGATTCGTACAGTGGGCTATATGACTAAGATAAAACTGATATATTTCATTCTTAATTAAACTATAAATAGTATAAAATAAAAAATTTCGTGTAACTAAAATCAATCGAAAACTCAAAATCTTTTAATTCCAATTATTTGTAGAGTTATTAAACATGTCATGCCAAATTATTTGAAAGGTCCAAACTGTTATCGTAAAGAACAGATTGCTTAATTTGGTTTTCCCATAAAGTTTCTGATGTTCAATTTAAATTAAACTTCACAATAAGTGTCAGGCGTTTAGAAGGTAAAAACATTGAACATTTCTTGAATGATTGGAAAGAAACTATTTGCAGCTGTACTAAATTTTGCTTAAAGACGAAATTTGGAGGCCATTTTTTCTATTAACCTTTGTTTCATTGTCACATTTCTGACTTAGTATGTTTCATTTTGTTTATTTCTCCTTTAAAAAATAGTCTTAAGAATCATAAACATCTAAAAGACCTAAAATACATACTCTTGTAGAATTTATTCCATCGACATAAAAATAAAAGTACAATAATAATCATGTTTAAAAAATGAAATCAAATCATTTACTTCTATTAACGCCAATAAATTAAAAATGAATAACAAACACCTGAAAAATGCAGTGCCGAGAATTTGTGTTAAATATAAAACAAAATATTGATTGGTAGTATATCAGTTAAAATTACCGGAAATACCGAAAAGGCAAATTGTTATTACCTGTAAAAATAATTTGAGAAAATACGCATAAAATTTTATTACAACTGTTAATAATAATAGAATAAGGGCCTTCAATTTCAGTATATTTATTTATTATTATTATTATTACATAATATTTTATAATTACTAAAATTTATTCAATTTTCTTATAAAAATAAACTTGAAAACCAAATTATTTCAAAACAATAAATATCATCATTAAGCCTGGACCTCGTCTTTGTACAGGAAAGCCCGTCATATGAAATAACCCCAGGAATACCTCGCATAGTACGGTTTCGATCAGTACGGTTTCTCTATAGTATGGTTTTGAAATTTTCAAAATATGATAATATAACCCCCTGCAAAAGATTTAACTGCTGAACAGCTCAAAGAAATCATTGAAATGATCGAAAAAGTTTCGGATCATATGATGGAAGTTGATTCTAATATAGAACGCCGCATTACAATTCGTCGAACAATAACCAACGCAATTCATTGCTACAAAGAATTGTATGAGGAGAAACAACCAAAAATAGTTCAGACATCGCTATGAAATTTTTAAACAATAAAAAATGAATCTAAACATTAGAATTTAAGTGAATTGCTTTTGTTGATCTTTTTTAAATTAAATTGTTGTGCTTATTTAATTTTATTTACTTGTTTTTCCACAGCTATTTTTAATATTTTTAAAATGAAATAAATTCTTTTTTTTGATTTAGTTGCAATGAATTGGTATTGCCTGCTTATAAATTTCAATAAATAAATATTTAAATGTACAACTGTGTTAAATATGCTTGTTTTGTTCTTGAATATCAGAAAAATAAAAATACATAACAAAATATTTTTTGTTTACTAGATTATAATCACGATTTTTAAATTTCTTAATAGGGGTACTAAGCCGTAAATTTATTAGCGCCAGAATGCCTCGAATAATCCGGTTTCAAATAGTACGGCTAAATTCCAGAATCGATTAACCGTACTGTTCGAGGTATTCCTGTATAGAAAATAAAATCATGCTTTAATTTTATATCATAAAACAAGAGAGTAAAGGTTATTTAATCATTGTTTTTTACAAAATATTTTTATTGTACATCAAATATTATTATGATATATAACAATATTTTCTCATCAAGATAAATGGGAATCAAGATCCAGAAAAATTAACTAAGCAATGCATCGATGTTCTTCGGTCAGTTTTCTATGGAAAATGGTATTTTATTTTATTGAAATAATTTTTCATTTTTTATTTATCACAGTCATAAGTAATGAAATTAAATAAAATCTCTTAGTTTGACACAATAAAATTGATATACAGGGTTTTGAAAGAGTCACTGCGAATTATGGAAAAAAATAGTTAAACGAGAAAAAAACCTGTTTCTAATTTTAATTTTGAAATCTTATGACTCGATTTTTGATAGAATTTATAAAATGGAATGAGCCTATATGAATGGATAAATGTTTTGCGGACCAATTTCTTCATATGATTTTGTTCTTCCATTTCCGTCTCGTTGAGCAAAGATTCAATTTTTTAATTTTATTAATTAGAAAAAAATGGAGTTAGTCATTTTCTGGTTCTAGAGCAATTCGTCGCAAGACAATTCGGTGCAGAAAAACAGACGATTCGGCACGGAAAATTTGGGGGAAATATGGGAGCAGGACAATTAAAATATATTAATTGTATTTAGAATGTTGAATACTTAATTAAGCCACATACACATTATGTAACAATACAAATAAAATATAATATTATCATATGAAAAAAGTTAATATAACACAAATAAATCTCGATACAATAAAATGTTTGAATAATCCTTTAGGATTTTTTTAATTGAATATTAAAATATAATAAATTTTAATTTTTTAAATTTATTTTTCTTAGATTTTTCTTATGTAATGGAATTGCGTTCAAATCGATAAAAAATGGCAAAATTTATAAAAATAACAAATAATTACCCATTAAGACTGACTTGATAGAATCAATAGATAGTTACAAAATACAAAAATTGTTCTTATTTAATTATGGTATAAATTATAATTATTAAATCTAAACTTAGTATGGGTTTGCTTGCTTATATAGATATAATATTAATAACACAATAAATAATTTATTTTATTGTTTTCATATTTTAAAATTCCACTAATAATATATATATATATATATATGAGAATGTATTTCTAACAATAATATCAACAAATATTAATTTTCAAAAAAAGGTAATGACCCTTGAGAGACCTTGTATGATACAGACAAAGTGACAAATAAATTAACTCATTAATAAATATAAGTGATTAAATTACACATTTCGGTTTATTTTTTATAAAGATTATAAAGTTTTGTTTGGATTATTAAAATTGTTTCGGTAGGAAAACAGGTTGTAATCTGACTTCATGTATCTTTTATATGTAAATGATAAATAAACCAACATAATATTGTTGAGGATACCTAAATAACAAATAAATAAATAAAATTGCCTGGGAGAAGATCATCATGACAAATGGGACGATCTATGGGAACTCATAGTATTCGCGAAACAGTTTGGAGGAACAATTGAGAAAACAATTTGAAAGAAGTATATGAATAAAATTGAAGCAGAGAAACTAAAAAGAAAACAGAAATAAAGAGAATCAGCAAGAGTTTATTCAATTGATAATAGAGTAAAGTTAGGCGAGTAAAACCAAGTCAAAATCAGAGAACAACCAGTTAAAATTACCAATTATTACACTCCTCAGTTGTGAAAGATTTGTCAAATCAAAGTTATACGAGTGTGCTATTCCTCACCATAGTGTTGTAATAAGCACGGTATAATAGTTAGCTTGTTGAGTCAATTGTATCATTGTGTAAATATTTGTGATATTCAATAAAGTTTTCATTGTTAATTGTTATTTGTGGGTCAGTCAAAGCTTGGAGTCTTATCTAAAAATTCTAATTTTATCACCAGCTCAATAACCCAACAATATGTTTATATTGTCAACATAATGATCACAAGTAAAAAATTGCATAAATAACAACTCCCACAATAAATGATGCATATGTTTCTTTTTAAAGGTAGGTGACTAAACTGGATGCCTCCTTGAAATCATTATTACGAATATGATTAGCACAATAATTGGGCAACAATATCCCTCTATTTAACTTTGTCTAGCACACTGACCACTAAATACTTATTCTTTAACACAATACTTTCATGAGAATTATGTTAAATTGTTTGTTTTCTCTATCTCTTAATCCTTCCCTAAATTAAATTACTTTTTACGCTTGACGAGTATGATAGCAATCTGCAAAACTCGAGAATTCTATTTCTTCATTGATTGATGTCATAATCTAATTAATTAGTAAATTTTAAATAACATCGCTAGGAAAACCTATGGATTTAAAATTATTATTGTTGTTATCAATATACAAAGTATTAGATAAAAATAACTATTTGAAGTTTGAGAATCTATATTTTACTACGTTTAACAAATATAAACAAAATTATATTTGATATATTCTAAATATTTAAAATACATATTTTAAATATTGATTGTCTACAACTATATTCGTATTTATATTTTATTTCCTCTAAGAAATTTTGATTTTTCACATCTTTAATTTTAAAAAAATCAATAACTTTGTAATCTTTCATGCTTTCTATTTTTATTTTTCACCAATTAACATAACCTTAACAATTTTATGAAGACACTCAAAAGTTATGTATATGTTACATTGTTTAACGATAAATATGGTATATTTTATAGACTTGAATATAGAATATTAAGTAGAAATGCCCTATTTTCACACACACACACACACACACACACATATATATATATATATATATATATATATATATATATATATATATATATATATATATATATATATATAACATTGTTCACTGTCGACAGAGCCACATGCAAGAAGCCGCAACATTTCTTTGTGTCTTTCTGTTCCACATTGTCCAGTTATTCAAGCTCTTAAAAATTCTGACAGTTCAATGGCACATGGAGTGCGTGGCATGATTAATACAAAAGTGAAAACACGTGGAAATGAGCTTTGTTATATAGCCGATGGGAAGATAGTAACCAATCATAGTTAGCTTTCACACAACGACTAACGATAGGGCGATGTAAATTTTGTATTTTAACTTTATGGCTCTTGCAATGTGATGTTACTAATGATTTAAAGCAATTTTTTCTATTTTATGGGGTATCCATTTACTTAGCGGACCGTGGACCTATGCCTAAATTTTAAGGATTTTTTAAACTTGTTTTATTATTATTATTATTATTATAACTATTTGAATTTTATATCTATAATATATATATTTTCCCATTTTTCACATTGATTAAATCTATAATTTACATTGTAAATTTTTTATTCACTTTTAAAAGCCTTCAAAATACATCGTTGCACATGTATCATTTTAAAAAAATTATTGGATGTGCTCATCAGTCCAGCTCCCAAATTCCAACAAGCCTTTGGCCCGCCACCATCCTTGACTAAATCTGGTTGAATAGGTTTGCTGTAGAGCAATGCATTAATAAAAAATTCAACAAACAATAAAAATCTAAAACATATACTTTTACAGTTATTTATTATATTTAAAATTTTTTTAATTAATTAATTTATTAATTTAATTAATATAAATTTATTATATTCTCATAAGATATTAACTAATTTTAAAATATTTTTCTTTTTTAGACCTAAATAAAATAATCAGAATTCAAACAAAGTAAAGTATCATCCAAACAGCGATAGAAATAAGGAAATAGTTTGCAGTGTTATTTGATAAAAAATAATAAATATTTTATTGAAATGGAATTTTGAATTTGATTTTTATAATTTTTTAAAATTTATTGTAATAATAAAACGACTGAATCACCAAATATTTTCTTGCCTATACCATAAAAATCATTTTGGAAGCTACTTGACGTCTAAAAGCATTTGTTGATATAAATTAGATAATTCAAATACCATATGTGAGTACTCAAATTTTTAAAGAGTAAAAATCTTTATATTTAGTAAAAATTATGAAAATAAGGTCGACATAAAAATTGAAAACTTTGTCCTATAATTTCTCTTTGCTTGAATCTATCGACAAAGTCTACTTAGAGATGCATGAGGCGATCAGGATTCTCAAAGGAGATTATGCAGGTGTATCAATATTTCACCAACCACCGCAATGGTACATCGCGTCATAGAGTAAATGTGAAAAATTCTACTTATAGAAGTCAATAATTTCTCTTTACTTGCGTTTTTTCTATTAAATAGTCTCTTTGCATAGATCTTGTAAAATTTAAAATATAAGTTTATAAAACCTAACATAAAATTATAACACGAAAAGTATTTGTAACAATAATGAAATAAAATTATTTATAGAGTTGAGTATATTATGAGTGTACACCTGTTTGGACTAGAAAAAAAGTAAATTTAAAAGCTTGAATTTCGATTTTATATAGTTATGAGATCATAATTCAAGCTCTTAAATATTACTTTTTTTCAACATTTTTCATTATAAATTATTTATAATTAATTTTTGCAAGTATTTATTAATAAAAATTTATATTTATTTCGATACAATGTGAGCTCTATTATTTTAAAGTAATTAATTAACATATATAATTTATTAATATCCAAATACATCTATTGTTTTACAAAATTTAGGGAAAATTCTATAGAAATATTAATTTTTAAATTTAGGTTAATAAAATTTACGATTTTATAGATTTTTCCCAACATAAACATTGGATGGTGTAGGAACATGAAACTAATTCGTACAATATATTTATTGAAAGCGACACCAAATTAACAGACCATAGAAATATCTGCTACATCAGTCAAGGCTTCCATGAGAACTGTGGTACCTGATCTGGCGATAGTACCGAGATTGTTGATGAGTTCAGCTTAGGTCATACCGACTCCAGTATCGTACAATGTCAAAGTAATGGAATCTTTATCTGGAATAACTTTAATCATTAGCTCCTTTTGACTATTTAAGACTGATGGGTCAATCAAACTCTTGTAACGAACTCTAACAAGGGCATCACTAGCATCGGAGATCAATCCTCTAAGGGAAATTCCTTTGTTTGAAAAGGTGTTGATGATCAAGCTTATCAATCGAGAGATCTCATATTGAAAAGCAATGGTTTCAGGTTCTCAAATGTTTGAAATTTTTAAAATAGATTTTAATGATAATTAACAATGGCGATATTTGAAAGAAACATGGATGAATTAAAGAATTTTTTTAGAATATTTAAACCATCTTTTTAATTAAATTAATTCAATAATGTATTTTAAATTTATTTATTAAAGTTATGATGTCTTCCACTTCTAAATTCATAAAATCAATAAAATAATAGTAAATGCAGTTAAAATATATTTTCCAAAAACACGCTAATTTCAATATTATTAAAACAAACAACTTTCCATAACTCTCCTCTTCTTTAAGGAACTGCCCATCTCTTAAGCCATTCAATTCGTCTGAGCTTCTTTGTCGTCCCGTCACTCAATTCCACCTGGTGTTCTGACAAAAACTTTGATATGACAAAATGACCTTCATACTGTAGTCCATCTTTGTCGCGATTTTGTGGTTCTTTCCGAACTAATACTTTCTCCCACCGTGAAACATCGATTCGTTCTCTTATCTGTTTCCATCTCTTTCATTCGTTTAGCTGCTTTCTCACTGTTCTCTCTTACCAATCTATGTATCTCAACTGTATCCAATGTCGTCTGAGGCAATGTTGAATGAAGGTTAATCTTCCTCCCAAAAACAATTTCAAATGGAGAAAATCCCGTCGCGCTCTGTGGTGTCACGTTGATACAAAATTCTACTCGAGGAAGTAACTCCGCCCAATTTCGCTCTCCTAGTCCACCTGCTAATGATGTTGCCAGCAAGTCTCTGACTGTCCGTATTGTTCTCTCAACTAAACCGTTAGATTGGTGCTGATATGGTGAGCTGAACTGTTGCGTAATACCCAGTCTTCCTAGATTTGTTTCCATAAAACCACTATCGAAGTTCTTCCCTCTGTCTGACAGACAATTTCGCGGTTTTCCGAAACGGTATATCCACTTCTCAAATATGGCTTTGAAAATCGATCTCTCGTCTTGTCTCTCCAGTGCGGTCAGACTAACCATTTTGCTAAAACGATCAATGATAACTAGCATATACTTGTACACTCCACCATCTTCATGTGTGCTATATCAATGACCAACTGCTCTAAAAATTCTGAACTTATTATCGGCAACAATCGTTCCTTTGTCTTCTCCTGCACTATTTTCCTTCTGCAGCATATCTCACATACTCTCAAACAGTTTTGTATAGTTTCTTGCATGTTTGGCCAAAAAAATATGTTGCTCATATAGCTAATTAACTTCTTTACTCCAATGTGACACATTTCAGTATGTATTCCGTTAACTAACGTATTTGAGTAGTCTATCGGCACCAGGATGACATCTTTACCATTCTTCTCTAATAATAAAAACCCATCTTCTAATTTTATGTTGTTATGCAAATTGAAAGGAAATTTCTTTTTATTCAAGTCATTTTTTTCCTCTTCTCCCTTTAACACTCTTGTCATGTGAATGAAATCTACATCATCTTGTTGCTTTTCTAAGAATGTTGTCATCGACTCAGTCTTCTGTAATGAGCTGATATTTCTTACTCTGGCTTTTTCTTCTTTTGCGTCTTCATGTCTAGTCTGGCATTGTGCACATAACATCCCTTTAATCCTTGATATTCCGTCCGCATTTCCATGTTCCTCTCCTTTCCTATATTGAAGATCGAAATCATATTCGAAAAGTTGGCTAGCCAGGTTTGAAATTGCGGGCTTATCGGTTTTTTTGTGTATCTCATGAAAACCAACGCCTTGTGATCCGTTCGTACTACAAATGACTTTCCGTATAGATATTGTTTAAAATACATTACATATTCGTCTATAGCCAGTAACTCTTTCCTAGTCACACAATAACCTTTTTCATGCGCGGCCAAGTGTCTCGACCCGTATGCAATTACCACTTCAGTACCATCTTCTTTAGCTTGACATAAAACTGCTCCGATGGCCCCAAAACTAGCGTCTGTATCCAGAATAAAGTTTCTATCTATTCTTGGGTAATCTAGAATTGGAGCTTCACACAACTTTGTTTTAAGTAATTCAAAACTATTGTTGCAATCTTCTGACCAATTAATCTTTTTCTCACAGCCGGACGTAGCTGCATGTAGAGGTTCCGCAATTTTCGCATAGTCTTTTATAAACTTCCTATAGTAATTGGTCATACCTAAAAAGGATCTTAATTGTTTGGCCCATACTGGTATTTCTGCATCTTGAATCTCTTTAATCTTCTTGTCGTTCGGTTTTATCCCACTTGCACTTACAGTGTGCCCTAGGAATGTCAATTCTTCTTCATACAGATTACATTTTTCTGGGTTAATTCTCAACCCCGCTAGTTGAATTCTTCTGAATACTTCCTCTAATCGGTTATTGTGTTCCTCTTTGTCTTTTCCATAAACAAGAATGTCGTCGAGGTAGACAACAACACCCTTAAATAATATTCCATCCAACATTGAGTGCATCATTCTTTGAAACGTCGCAGGGGCGGTTGCTAGTCCAAAAGGAAGTCGGTTAAAACAAAAGTGTCCTTGCCTTGTACTGAAAGCCGTGACCTCTTGAATTTCCTTCGCCATTCCAACTTGATAATATGCTTGACCTAGATCGATGGATGTGAAATATTTTGAATCTGCCAGACAATCCAGTAGAAATCGTGTATCTGGCATTGGAAAAGATATCTTTTCAGTGATCGCATTCAACCCTCTATAGTCGACACACATCCTTATTGATCCATCTTTCTTAGCCACAATTACTAGTGGCACGTTCCATGCACTTTTGCATTTTCTAATAACTCTCGCTTCTAATAAGTTTGTGACAAGTTCGTCAAGCTTTTGTTCTAAATGCATTGGAAGGAGAAGGAAGAAGAAGAAAGGGAATCGTGTGTAGAGACAAATGAAGATAATTTTAGGAAGACGTACCCAAACAACAGGGCTCCACCAGTAGAGGAGTTGGTTGGAGCCATATTCTAACAGAAAATTTGATGGGATATCCTCAAGGGGCAGAAAAGTGGGAGAATGTTGGAAGGGTAAGCGAGAAAGTATACAGGTTCCTAAAGAGAGAAATGTTTGAAGAGGAAGTGGAAAGAATTGGAACCATTGAAACGGAACAGGTTGTTGAAATTTGGTATAACAAAATGCAAGGAAGGCCTAGTATAACAGTAAGGATGAATGGGGAAAATTTCGACTGTTTATTAGACACGGGTGCAAGAATCAATGTAATGAGTGTGAACTGTTTTAACAAGCTACGAGGACAACAATTGACGAAAAGTGACGATAAGTTACGATGCGCAAACGAGAGTACGATCGAGACAATAGGAAAAACGAAGGTGCAAGTAACCATTGGAAATGTTTCGAAAAAAGTTATATTCATTGTGGCGGAGAAAGTGACACCAGATGTGATTGGAGGAATCGAATTACAAGAAACATTTGGATTTAGACTGTTAAAAATTAAAGATATTGAGGATAGTGAAAAAGACAAGAACTTTATTTGTAACATTGAAGCAAAATTTGGCAGAAAAATAAAGGATGAAGAACGATTGATACGAGCGTTGGAACAGTTAAAGATCAATGAAGATAGCAAATTAAAGGAAATTATAACAAACAGTGGAAACGGGTTTATGGCAGATAAATGGGATGTGGGTCGCACTCATTTGGTAAAACACAAGATAGTTACAAGAGGTGAGCCGATAAACATAAAACCATATCGCCAACCACTAAATTTGGAATCAAAGATTGAAGAAGCAATACAAAATTTGTACGAAAATGGAATTATACGGAAATGTAATTCTCCATGGAATACACCGCTAATATGTGTATGGAAAAAAGAGAAAAAGGATATTAGACTATGCTTGGACTTTAGACAGCTGAACGCGGTAACAGAGAGGCAGGCATTTCCAATGCTAAACATAGACGAGATGTTGGATTTGTTAGGAGGATCCGTCTTTTTCAGCTCAATCGATCTAGGTAATGCATATTACCAAGTGGAACTAGAAGAAGAATCACAGGAGAAAACAGCTTTCTCAACAAAGAACGGACAATATTGTTTCAACAGAATGCCGTTTGGAATTGCAGCAGCACCAGGTACGTTCCAAGAAATGATGACAAAAGTATTAGGCAAAATAAAGGGAGCAATGGTGTATTTGGACGACATCTTAATTTATTCAAGCAGTAAAGAGAAACACTATACAATACTCGGAGAAGTGTTAACGGCGATTGAGGAAGCAGGCCTAAGGATTAATCCAGAAAAATGCCAAATAATAAAGGAAGAAATCAGATTCTTAGGACACATAATCAGCAAGGAAGGAGTACAGACAGATCCATCTAAAATTCAGGCCATACAGAACTTTGGGAAGCCTAATTGCGTAAAGAAACTCCGAAGCTTTTTAGGTATTTGCAATTATTATAGAAGATTCATCAGTGATTATGCAAAGAAGGCAAGGATGTTAGAACAATTATGTAGCGGACCATGTAACAAAAAATTAGAATGGAGTGAAGGAACGAATAGCGTGTTTGAGGGATTGAAATTAGCACTCACGACGGCGCCAATCTTATGTTTTCCGGATTCGATACCATTGGAGCAGTACTTTCACAAAGAGATAAAGATGGAAAGGAAAGAGTAATTGCGTATGGATCACACTCGATGACGAGCCACGAGAAAGGATATTGTATTACAAGAAAGGAACTATTGGCGATATATTATTTTTGCATTCATTTTAAGCACAATCTCTACGGAAGAAGATTCACGCTCAGGACAGACCACAAGGCAATCACGTTTATGATGACAACCAAGAAGCCGATTACTTCACAATTCCAAACATGGATCAATTATTTGAGCAGTTTAGATATAAGAGTAGAATACAGAAAGGGTATTAATCACCAAAATGCAGACATGGTGTCGAGAACTAAATGTGACACGTGTGTTCAATGTCAAATGACCCACGAAGAAGCTAAGAAAGGAAAGATAAAAACCAGATTACTAGACTCAATCAGAGAAGAAGGAAAAAGCAACATCCAACATGGAATTGTAGAAGAAGTACGAAAGAAAACGATGATACCTGAAAATGAGTTACAAGAAACAATAAAGGAAATACATAGACTATTGTGTCATAGTGGAGTCGAGAAGATAGCCGATTATTTGAAAGATAGATATGTTGGAAAACACCTGTGGAGTCAGATTCAGGAAATTGTTCGAAGTTGTGAGATTTGTCAAAAAACCAAGGCTTTAACAATAACAACGAAAGAACCAGTAAAAAAACAAGATTCGAAGAAATGTTCGAAATTATATTCGTGGATATATGTGGACCGTTGACAGAAACAAAAGGACGTAAGAAGTATATATTGGGCATAATAGATCAGTATAGTAAGTATCAAGTCTTGACAGCGATAACAAGACAAGACGAAGAAACAATAAAGAAAACGATTTTAGAAAAGTGGATTTTAAGATTTGGATGCCCAAAGGAGATAAGAGTTGATTGCGGAAAGGCGTTTGAATCAGGAATGATGAGAGAATTCACAAAGATGCTAGATATTAAATTATGTTTTTCGAGTCCATACCATCACCAAACAAACGGTCAGATAGAAAGACAATTCAGGACAATACGGGATTTGATAAATGCTACTTTACAGGATAGAAAGAAGACGGATTGGGCAGAGATATTACCAAAAGTCGAATTCACTTTAAATGCAACCAAACAAAAAACGACAGGGAAAAGCCCGGCAGATATAGTTTTTGGAAAAAAGATTAGCAGGGAAAAATGGTACAGGTCCAAAGAAATACCGATAAAGGAAGAACTAGAAGAACAAACAAGGAGAAAATTCAATGTAGGAGAAGAAGTATTAGTAAAAGTAGAAACACGCCACAAAGGCCAGGACAGGTATGAAGGTCCGTACAAAGTGATAGAGAAAGTGCATGACAGACGATAAATCTTAAGAAATGAAGATGGAAAAGGGATCGAAAGAAATGTGGAAAAACTTAAAAATTTCTTAAGAAGGGGGATATGAGGAAGTTTTATGACGAAGAAATTTTTAAATTGAAAATTTTAAAAATTAAATTTTAGATTAATTTTAAAAAAAAAATAAGAAGATATTTTAATTAAAAATATCTTCGTAGAAAATTTGTTTAAATAGAAAGTTTAAAGAAGATATAATTTAATTTGATACTGATATTTACTGAAATAAAATTTATGGAAACAAAAACTGATTTTGATGTTTTACAGGATGAACCTCCTAATAATAAATATCAAATTAGTTTCTNACATTCATACATACATTACATAATATTTCAAACATGTATTATTTACAGCTATCCTACAATATTCTTGTTATTAATTTTTCGTGTTTAATATTCAGTAATGTTTTTTTAATTTACTTATGTTTACTTGATGTTTTATTTTTGAGTTTGATACCAATTTTTGCTTGTATTACCGATATGAATAGACAAAATTCAAAGAACAGTTATTGAACTTAGTTTTTTGTCCAATAATGTATACGATGATTATTGGTCACAAGCCTTCTTATGTCAATCGGATTCAAGAAATAAATTTAAATAATGTTAATTTGATAATAATATTAAAACAGATCGTTGATTTATTTGATGAGTTTTTCGAAAATAATAAGTAAGGTTTTCAATATATAGTCATACAACATACACTAATAATTTACCTTATATACTCGCATATAAGTTGAAGCGACATTTCTGAGTCATTTTTTGTCATAAATTCGAAACCCGCATACTAAGTCAAAGCAAGAAAGTAAAAAAATTTAAGATATTGCAAAAATATTCGACATCTTCAAAACTTTTAAATCAATCATAAAAAGTTCATCGTAGAACTCATCTGAAACATCTCGAAGCTTCTCATTGACGTTATTTTCCCTGACAGCTTTTGAGTTGCCATTAATCTTAGCCGAATTCCACCACTCGTAATTTAAATCCAGCATCATGAGAATTCCGACTTCGTTTCATTTTTGCACTGCCATGCAGTTTTTAGTTCAGTTTTTGATAAAATCAATCTGATTGGAAATAATATGTGGTCAAATTTATTATTTGTATGTTAATGAGACTTGAAAATATTTTTTGATAAATTACAATTTTATTAAGAATTTTAATTTATTTAATAGAATGTTTAATGAAATAAATTACTGTATAATTAAAAAATAAATATATAATTAAAAAATACTGTTTTGGGTTTTATGATACTAGAAAGTCGACCGTTAGTCACTCGACTCCACTTGTCCGAAAATTGACAAACACAAACTCCCAACGTATATTTGTTTTATAGCAAATTTATAATTCTCAATATATAATTACAACTTTTAGTTAACCACGATTTTGCCCCAAATTTCCGATCGAACTTCACTCTGAAAAGTCTCGACCTTGTGCGATTTAAAAATAAGTTTCACTTTTTTATTTAATATTCCACTCTCTGATTCGAACTCCTTTGTTGCTCCTTTTCTAACTCTTCGGTTCCTCATATAATCCCCTTTTTTCTTGATTTTATTCCTCAAATTCCTATTGTCATTTTCTTCTTCCCTACCTAAGGCTGAATTTGGAGTTTCCTTATATACTCCCATAATCGTTGTAATTGCCCTGTTTTTGACCTAATTGGTTTTGACTTCTTTAGTTATCGTTCTCTAATTAGATATTTCTGTTGACCCGTTTTGTAATTCCCCTTTTGTGTTTACCATAGTTTATTCGACTGTTTGGATAATTGCCCTCTAAATTCACAGTTTGTTTATTCTCCCAAATCGCTCGGGTTTTCTTCATCGCTCGGGTTCTCCATTGGCTCGGACATCCCATTAGGCAATTAATTAATTAATTAATATTTTGTGTTTTTTCATATTTGCCTGTTTTTCGACCCTTTCTAAACATTTTCTAACAATTTCTTGCACACTGTCTTCTTCACCATCCCCTACTCTAGCCCTCTACCGTTTTCAGCTTCAATTTCGATAACATTTCACTTTATTCCTCTTTCTCAGGTTTGCGCATTTTTCCATTTCGTTTCTGATTGTACCCTTTTATAGTTCTGTTTTTATCATATCTTTCTTTGCCATTACTTCTCTGCTTGACCGCCATTCTTTTTCTTTCAATTTCGGTTTTCTTTTTATTTGGAACTATTCAATTTGATATAATGTAATAATTTACTTTTACAAACTCAACAACTGTATAATTAAAAAATTAACACTACAAATTATAACCAATTTAATAATTTCGTTAAAAATTAATTTGTACTTTTTGACCCGCGAACAAGTCAGTGGCGATTTTGACTTGCAAATTTGACGTAAATTTCTCGATTTATACACGAGTATATAAAATACCTGATAATAATTATTAAAATGTTTAACCCTTTAATGGACAATGATGTGTATAGCCGTCATGAGGTCTATTCTGGGAACAGCAACAAAAAAGTGCGTCCGCGAAAGGGTTAATTAAATATACATGTATTTTATTAGTGTATTTATTCTACTGACAATTTCACACAAATTGAAAAAATTGAAATCATATTAATATACAGTGGTACCTCGAAATACATTCTGTTTAGACGTAGAATCCTTACTTGATAATGAATACAACTCGCGTCCTAGAAACCTTATGCTAGTTACTACCATTTAGTAAATAATCCGAGCTATAACTCTTTAAATATTTACATGATTTCATGTTTTTTCGCTTAAATATTTAGTAAATTCGTTAACCATGAGTTCGAAGAAAGTTAATGAAACACGTCAAAGAACAAAGAAAATGGTTAAGATCAACATGGAGATAAAAAGAGATTGTTGAAAAGTATGAAGGAGGTATATATATCCGGGTTTAGTCTGCTGCATATATCGTATATCAAGAATAACTGTATCTAAGATTATAAATCTAAGATATTAAATCGGCTAAGGTTGCGAAGGTGTTGAAAATTGCTTACAAACCAGGATCAGGAACATTAAAGAATGTCGAAAAATTGCTTTTGATCCGGCTAATAGAAAACCAATGTGCTGGCGATTGAGTATCAAAGACAATGATTTGAGAAAAAATAAAACTCACACATGTAGATTTTTTGACAAACAAGGTAAAAACAAGACAAGAAAAAGAAGTGTTTAAAGATAGCCATGGCTGGTTTGATAAATTTAGAAAAATTACTAGTTTTCACAGTGTTGTGAGATATCAAGATGGAGCCCAGTATTGATAAAGTTGCCACCAATAATCCTGGTACAGAAATTTGAAAGTTTATGGAGTCTGAGGGTTTTATTTCGCAACAATTTCTAAATTGTGATAAAACAAGCATGTTTTTTGAAAAAGATGTCTAACATGACTTAATTCAATCAAAATAAAAGTGTATTACCAGGTATTACTCTCTTGTTTTGTGGTAATGCAACTTTGGATTGTAAACTGAAGACACTACTGATATATCATTGATTCAAGAAAAAAAATTATACAATAACAATAAAAACACATTAACAATAATTGTCTCTCTGAGCAGATTCATGAGTCTGAATGTAAGTGATGATTATCTGTAGAAGTAAGTAAGTAGAGAACACAAGGAAGAGCTGACTATTGAGGAGTTAAAAAACCTATGAAGGACGAGTACAAGGCTAAGATGGATGTATTCTTTTAAGACTTCGAGAAAGAGATGGGAAAAATCTTTCCGAAATAGATCTATGTCAAAATCTTTGCAGAGATATACTATTCCAACAAATCCAAAATAAACCGTAATAACATTCTCTGGAATGACCAGACAATGTAACATTTTTAAAACACTCTGAGAAAAAGGTAAAAGTAAAGCTCCTTGGACAGATTTTAAGTTGTCAAAACAAGGTACAAGTAGAAAAAAAGAGAAAGAAACACCAGAATTTCAGAATCCTTAAGTCTTAATGGTAAATGACTCTCCTTCAAACAATTACATCTCCTCCTTTCTTCTTCTCAGCACTTGATTCTTAGCAAAGCAAAGTGAGATTAATTTTTCATCTATTTTATTTAATTGCTTTTGTATTTGTCTTTTAATATTAAACAATGTTTAAAATATTTTATATAACTCCATCAATGTATAACATACCAATGACTATATGAATATTTTCAAGGAAAACAGTTTAATTATTCTTCATTTATTTCCTATGCAAAAATTCACTTGGATCTTAAACGGATTAAGGACGTATACCGAGGTACCCCTGTATATTGATTACGGACGTACAGGCGTACTTACAAGGGTAATTATATGTGTTGACGTAAAATATTCGGATAGATATTACCGTATATACTCGTGTATAAGTCGAGAAATTTACGTCAAATTTTCAAGTCAAAATAGCCACTTCAACTTATACGGGGGTCAGAAAACGTACAAATTAATTTTTAATGAAATCATTAAACCTTTTTCTTATTTTTGTTACTTCGACTTATACGCAGGTTTCCAATTTAGGACTTAAAAACCTCTTAAAATTTATTCGACTTATACGCGAGTATATACTGTAAGTAAATTATGATAAAAAATGTTCTATATTTGGAAATTATAGTCAATACCAGAAACCAGTTAGCACTTCAGACATAATTTTTGTATGTGGGTAAGTCATCCCATAAATATTTATTATTTTGCTATTTAATATTTTTATAGATTTATTGATTATTTTATTAGAATTGATTATTGACGAATAGCAAGTTATGTCAAAACTTTACCAGTTGTCTCCAGACGCATAGTAAGAAAAGATTAACTTTGACATAGGTTTATGAAATAATATTCCAGCGCCGAGCAAATTAACAAAGAGAAGGATGCAAATAATAACTTTGAACAGAGGTGGGGATTCGTCAAAGGAAAACTGACGGATATCTTAACGAAAGAAGAAATGTGCAAACTAATAGATCCATGTCGACCACCAATTGTAATACCAGATCATTTGAAAATTCCAGAATGCATTGAAAAAGTACCAAAAGGTATGGCTGCCAAACCTTCACCGAAACCTTTTCCACAAACTACTGCTGCTGAGATTGGTTGGAGAGCCCAAGATAGAGAATTGTTATTGGAGCTTACTTCACCTCCTTCTCGAATGACTTTCCTTAGATCTATGAATTGGCCAATGGAAGCTGTAGACTAACATTAAGAAATTTTAGCGACAATTTAACAAGCTTTAATTTGCAAATACATTGGTTTTTGACTATTGTAGGTTCGTTAATACAATACTAAGCTTTACAAAGAAATAGAAGTGGATTATTATATATAACAATATTTGTTTGCCAAACCTTTTCCTACACGATATTAGTCAAATAATATTATCACGTTCTTTTAAAAAGAGTGCATAATTATTTATTTTTCTTCACTCTTAAAAGCTCCATTTTAGTATATAGAATGTATCTGTATTTATAAACGTATCTGCATTTATAATCAGATTTAAAACCAACATCTTACCAAGCATCATTTACATGTGAAGGTATCTCCGGTATATGAATCTATATTATTTTATTACAGGAATGTAGAGGGTTTCTTATCTTTCCAATGATATATAACTGGTTATCATGTTTACATGTTTAATTCATGATTTTACCCCTAAACTTTGTCCCGTATTGACGTTTTCACACATATTTTGAACCCTGAAATACATAATTTTCATAAACTTTAACACAATTACATGTATTTTGTTAAAGTAGTTGAAATATCACTTATTTATTGTCTATTACACACATTCACACAGTCACTTTTTCTACACTCAAAGTATGTGTGTATGACTTGTATATATTTTATATTAAAACTATATAGTGTGTATATTTGATCCAGCGATGGCCTGTTTGTAATGTCGATTTGACCAACATAAAAAATTTCGTGGAAATACCTTGAAAATCTTGAAAAATCATAAATAT
>CAUHTR010001003.1:0-93872 GCA_959609185.1 Schmidtea polychroa | reverse complement strand
TGGTAAGAGGTAAAGTTATATCTTAAGCTAGTAATGGAATTTATAGAAAAATAATAATAATAGTAATATTATTAATTTCCTTTTTCGTCTTTTCAGACTATAGATCAATATTTTTTATTTATTTAACAAAAGGAAATTTTAACCTATATAGAAATTCTTGTGTATGAATGATTGTTAAAGCTTAGTAATTTGTTATTACCAACTTCCAAATATGGGATTTGAACATTGATCATAATATCTGTTACCAATTTTGGGAACGTAAAATATTTTCCAGGCCGAGACAGTTACAAGTCATTTACTGAACTAGTGTCTATTGTTCATTAGAAATGTGCCAGATTTTTATCACGCAAGAATTTCTATAAAGGCGTCTTCATTTTAGTGCCAAAATACTATTATGACACAATTATGATTTCTTTAAAGTATAATTTGGAAAAAATTTCCATTTAAATAATTTTTATATATTATCAAATGTTTTTTCTCATTTATCTATTTACATTTATCATTAGATTCGAGTTGGTGATTCTATATGGTATTTGCGTGGTTCTTCTATTTATGAACGTAAAAAATGGATAGAAGCCATTGAACAGCATCGAATTAGTGAATCTGGCTATGGAAGTGAACAGAACCTTCGAAGACAGAATTCATATCATTCATTAAATAGTGCAGCCAGTCTCAGTATTGCCAGTGCTTCAAGCTTTAAACGAAATCATCATCTTAAAGAAAAATTGGCTGAAATGGAAACATTCAAGTAACATTAAACACTTTTAAACATCATATGGGAATTTGTCTATAAAAATTCTACAAAGATGGGGAAAGCTTATTTGCGTATAAGAGAAGGGTAATAAAGAGCAATAAAGACCCGTATTTTGCTTTTGTGTTGAAAAATACATTTCAAAATATAAAAATTTTATTAATTGGTAGAAAATGGATATTAAGGAAGATCAAACATTTCAACATGATTCCTATGATTAAAAAAATAAGTAAACTTTCACAAAATTTACATTTTCAAAATGTAAATCAAATATTTACAAAACAAAGAGGCTAAGGAATATTTTTTTTAATAATTCCCTACTCTGAGCATGTATTGTTTTTGTAAAATGAATGAGAGAATATTGTATGATTTATTTTGTAAATAAATAAATATTAACAATATCATAGAACAGGGGTGGGCAAACTACGGCCCGTATGCATGTACATGTGGCGATCCTATGCGAAATTAATTTTCTTTGTTTGGAGCTTAGACTTGCAGTTTTGCCTATATTTTTGAAATGTATTTCTTATTGCTTTGATTCGAATTTATGGATATTTAATTGATTTTATAGCTCCAGAATATTATTAATTACTGGATATTACTAGTTAACATTGAAACTGCTTTTCCGTTCAACCAGAAGAGGCTTTTATTTACAATTTACATTTTGAAAGGCTTTGTAAAAATTGTAATTTTAAAGCGAATAGACTTTGAATTACCCATGAGTGTTGCTAAAAAAGAAAGATTGAAGACGAATGTCGTGTTTTTAATGTCGAATGGACTGCTAAATACTGCTTCACGAGCGTTGGGAGCAAAGCAGTCTGCTTGCTGTGCCGTGAGTGTGTGAGCGTCTTTAAAGAGTACAACTTGAAAAGACACTACGAAACAAGACATTTGGATTTCGGGCGCAATTTAACAAACGAAGAGAGAAAAAAGAAATGCCAGGAGTTGGATAATAATTTAAAGAAGCAGCAAACTGTTCTCACCAAACATTCTGTAATACAAGATACTGCAACCGAGACCAGTTTGATGCTGTCCCATAAGATTGTAAAACGTAACAAGCCCTTTTCTGACGGCGAGTTCATTAAGTTCATTAAATTCACAAAATATATATGCGGCCCCCGATAACAATCAAGTTTTCTATGTGGCCCTTTATAGAAAAAGTTTGCCCACCCCTGTCTTAGAATATTAAATATTTCTAAACAGTCCAAACCAGGGATGGGGAATATTTTTATTTCCATAGGCCACATTGAAATTTGTCGCCTTCAAATGAGGCCGCAGTCAAAAAGTATTTCGTTTATATTTCGTTCTTTGTACTCGGCGGAATGCTTGTACAGTACGGTATATATATATATATACAATTCAGTAGTTACAAGCATTTTTATTTGTAAATCCTCAAAATTCATGGTTTTTTATATAAATTAAGATTTATTTTGATAAGGCTCCGGAGGCCGCAGGTTCCCCACAAATAAAAAAGGTCCAAACCAAATATGAATATTTTTCATAAGAAAAGTTCTCAAAAATCATAAACTATATTAATTTTAATCTGAAAATGACAAAAAAATCCCTACTTTATTCAACTAATTCTTAATGAAAGTCATAAAATTCATATTTAATACATAATTATATTGATTACAAATTTTAAATTAATTATTTTTTTATTAATTTGCAAATCATAAAATCCATATTTAATACATAATGACATTAATTACAAATTTTGTTAATATTATTAAGTTAAAATATCTTTAAAAACTTAAAAATATTAAAAAGAATTACTACCAACTCTCGATGATATAAAATTTGTAATAAAAATCAATAAATAAAAATGTAGTTTTTCAACTTTTGAAATGATCTTTTCCCATTGCAACGAAGATATCCGAAGAATTTTTAAGAACTGTGACAAAGAGGATTTTGAAATCGAAATTTTCTAAGAAAAAATACGTAAACTTGCACGAAATTTACCTTTTCAAAATATAATCTACAAAATCTATAAAACAAGGAGGCTAATGAAAATTTATATGGAGTATTTATTGTTCTTGTAAAATGAATAAATAAATATTGTATGATTTGTGTTTTAAATAAAATATTAACAATGTCGTAGAACTTTAAATATTTCTGAACAGTCAAAACTAAATATGAATATTTCCCATAAGAAAGCTTCTCGAAAATCATAAACTATTGGGTTGTTGCATAAGTTCCCACCGTTTTTTAAACATTTATTTTCAAAGAAATCAAAGAATTTTAACAACCAAAAATAATAACACTTCAATCAATTATGTACTCTCCTTAATTGTTCACTACTTTTTCCCATCTTTCCACCAGTTTGTTGATTCCATTTCGCCAGAAATCCTAGGTCGAGTCTTGAAGAAGTTATTGAGCCAATTCTAAAGATGATTCTGATTTTCGAAGCTAAGACTCTTCATTTCATTTGAAAGGCAGCGGAAGAGATGGTAATCTTTGGTAATCATTGTCTTCATCGAGTGTAGGTCTTTCTTGATCCTGGGCTTAGGCTTCTCTGCAGAACTCACCCACTCTTTCCTTTGCTTCATATTCACATAAAAACACCATTTCTCATCTCCAGTGACGATTCTGAATAAGAAACGTTGCTTGTGGTCATGGGTTTCTTGGTGTCTAGCGAGATTTCGAGTAGTAATGGAATTTGAGCAGCAATATTAATTTTAATTGTAAAATGACAAAAAATCCCGGTACTTCCGTGTTATCTTACCCCCAAAAATTAAATTAAAAAAGAACACATATAATTATTATATTTATTTTCTGAATCACAGTTACAAACTCAGCAAATGTTTGTAAAGAGTTTGTAAATGGTGGTCAGAAAACCACAATGTCGTTGAGAATAGTGTCGAACACATCGGCACTGTTGCCTAGAACACGTTTGCGCCACATAAACTCACATAATCACATAAATCACAGATAGCCTTAATAAATTCATGTTCAATAATGTTCAATAACGTCATCAATAATGTATTCTCATTTTTTATATTGTTATTTTAATTGTATTTTTTAATTTAATTTTTGGGAGTAAGATAACACGGAAGTACTAAAATCTCTACATTCTCTACAACTCATTCTTATTAAAAGTCATAAAATTTATATTTAATACATAATTATATATTATCTATCAATTAAATATTAAATATTATCTATCAATTTGCAAATCATAAAATCCATATTTAATACATTAAATTTAATACATTAATTACATTAATTACAAATGTCCATAATATGAAAATTGTAATTAAAATCAATGAATAAAAATGTAGTGGGTGTACACGCAAACATTCACCGCAAAATTTCTAACTTTTCAAATGGTATATGCAAATAGTGAGTTGTCTAAAGAGTTTGAAGTTATTATAAAAACGAAATTTGGCACATTTAACATTTTCCATTAATAACAATTCTGTTTATAATGAATATGCTGTAAATTTATATAATCATTATAAATATTTGGATGTTTTTTGGTATACTGAAATTTAATTATAAAATTGCCCAGGATATTATTTAAATTAGAGTATAATTTTCATAGATATTAATTTGAAATTAATTTGCTTGAATAATAGACATTTTTAGAATCTAACTTATTTTTATGAATTCAATTAAATCTAAAATATAATAATATCTTATTGTAATAAAGTACAATAGTGCAATATCTCGGTTCGGTTATTTTATTATTCTTAACATCACTTTAGTTTAATGACAATTTAAAAGTTTCAAAATCTACCATTTCATTTCATTTCATTCATTCAATCTTTTTTCTAAATGAGATTTTGATTTCATGACAAAATCAGGGCAATCTAATAAATGTTTATTTATTCTCGAGAATTCAAAATTTTCATCATGATAATATAATTTCATTAATTATATATAAGTGTATGTTAATTTTTTCATTAAACCTGTTGCTAGTAAATATTTTTACTTTGTAAATCTATAATGTTGTTCCTAAAATGAAACTAAAAATTATCCAAAATAAATGTTTAGAAAAGATTTTTATACATTTTAATTTAGAAAATGAATATTTTAATATTTCACATTGGATGATTTCCTTGATATTTTGAAAATGGCCAGGCATACATTTTAAACCTTATCAACTTGACATCATCAAATTTTCAAACACGAATTTAATTAATATTTTTTCTGTTTAAAGAATTAAGTTTATAAAAATATCAAAATATAAATAATTTTAGCATATAAACATTAGCATACTTTTGATATAAGATATAATCATTTTGGTTTTATGGGTGTCATTTATTGATAGTTCCCTAATATATTAAAATTAAATTTATATCTATTACTATTGATTTAAAATTTATGGTTATTAAATATTACTTAAATATTACTTAAAAAAAAAATATTACTTAAATATTACTAGTAAGAAATTTAATTTTCATTTAATAAACATAGTGATAACTTTTTAAACCCACTAATTTTAATAATAATAATAATAATAATAATAATAATAATAATAATAATAATAATAATAATAATAATAATAATAATAATAATAATAATAATAATAATAATAATAATAATAATAATAACAATAATAATAATAATAATAATAATAATAATAATAATAATAATAATAATAATAATAATAATAATAATAATAATAATAATAATAATAATAATAAAATTGTAAGAGGTTCCTTCTATTTAATCATTTCTTATCTAATATTAAAAACTGTCATGATATAAAATGTGAAATTCATGCAATATTTATAATAATTATCCAAATCAAAGCACAATTATAGACTAATCTAGTTTTATCTGAATTCAATGGCTGCCAATTGAACTATCGAATAGTTTTCATATCAAACAAATGTATATTAGGCGCTACGTATAAAGGAGAATTTGGTCATTTTATATTGATTTATTTAGAATATATAATATTTGTAACGTTTTATTGGGCGTGTCTCTCTAAATTTTTGATGCCATTTCACGGTGCCTTATTCATGTTTTTGAAATGGCCCGGAAAATATTTTGTTTAAATGGGAACTTTAAAAAATCTAGAGTTACGAGGCAATAGCTTAATGTAGCCGTTGTAGTAAGTATGCAAATTAATTAAATATAATACAAAATGTTATAATGCTTATTAAGTTTTTTGATGTGGCCCGCGGCGTTTTCAAAATAGCTTATGTGCCCTTTGAGTTTTGACACCCCTGATCTAGGCTGTTATTCGCTGTAAATCAATAAATGCATTTTAATAAAAATTAAAGATTTTTTCATTTAACATTAAAAATAATTCAATTGTAATCAATGATGGAAATTATAGATTTTATTGACATTATTCCAAATTCTAGGAAATATATTTACCAGTTGATAAAATGTTTTATGTTGCGAGTTTCGATTTGCACTTTCAATTTGGTTGAAATTTTTACGTGAAGTACTGCTGAACTGGAAAGTATGATTGGTGAAACGTGATTATCAAATATGAACCAATTGAACTTGAGCATAGACATTGGTTTTGGCATGTCGATTGGTATCAGATCTATTACGTTATCATTTCAACTGCAACTGTTGACTTGAATTTTAAACTGCAATTAATTGTTAAATTTTAATAATTTTAATTTGTTAAACGGATTTTTGGCGCTTTTCATTTGGTTTAATATCAATAATTATCAACACCAATTTAGCTGTTCAGTTGCAATGTGACAGTTGAATAGACATGTGAAATAGAGTGACAAGTTGACATGGGTTACTGATTTTTATAATATGTGATACGTAATTAGAATCTGTGTTTCACAAGTGACGAAAGGTATATGATAATGAGGTCAACTTTTATAAATTTCAATAAAGGTTCAATGAATGTGATTATCTCTATTTAATATCTTATATGATGAACTATGTGAGCAGAAATCACTAAATAATTAGAGATTCCTAAGACAGTATTACAGTGCTTCTCATCATGTTGTGCTCTATGTCTCCAACAATAGAGTTTAAAAGTCAAATTGCCCCAGTTTTTGGATTAATTAACAAGTTCAAAATTATAAGGTAAAGATTGCATTGAGAAGATCTTGGTTAGAACTATATCTTCAGTGTTAAGAAATTGTCTCTATCATAATATAGATAAAATACGACGTATATACTTGAGAAAAATTATGATTTAGCAAATTTTAAAAATCCATTAATTTCGAAATTGCTCCAACGAAAAGTCAAATTTCCCCAAACGAGGCCCTCAGATGGGGCCCAAGATGAGAAGCACTGCAGTTCTATAAATTAAAACTGATGGAAAAAAAGAAACGATAGATCAAGAAATCCTCAGCAGTGGATAATCCATCTATTTTAATTTTTGTAATTATATTAACCTTATATTAACCTTATATGGTTATATTGTATATATTCTATTCTATTTACTGGGAATTATATATGCCAGACTTTTGTTATTTGAATAAAAAAGTAAGAAAATTTTTTGTTTCGAGCTAACAACTTTGTTTACATTATTCTTTCAATGGATTTCTTTGCCTATGAGATTTCTGGGTAGTAAAATTTTGGTTAAATAAATATAGGGCAACAGTGAATAGGATTTCATTGATTAATTACTACACTCGCATTATCGATCGGGCCGTTATTCCAATGTGCTGTCTATTTTACGAGTTCCTCAAAATCGAAATAGCCCACATAAACTATTCGGATCATTTGTTTCCTGATAATAGTTAATTTAACTTGATAACCATTTCCGCAAGGAATTGCTGTGCCATTGAAATTGGAAGAAATATTAATTGTCCAATCAAATTGCTTGAATTTCATTTGGAACACTTATCCAGGATTTCTTTCCCATTCCTCAATAGTAATACCCTAGATTATTGTTTATTGCCTGGAGAATGAAAGTAAACAACTATGCTTTCTATTTGTCTATTATTGAATATCCGCTATAAAACTGTTCAAATTGATGTTGTTATCAAATGATTTCGCATTTTTCTGATTCATTGAATTGTTATAGAAAACTGTCATAAATTCCCATTAATGGATTGATGTTTATTGTTGTTTTTTGTTGCTGTGGTAACTTTGATTTTTTTATTTAACTGCTGGTAGTGTTTTTTTTTATTTTCTCATGAAATTATTGCAAGTACAATATTATCAAATAGTATTTGAATGGCCCTGTTTCACTGAACGAATATATTTATTTATTTTTGGTATAATGTTGGGACGGGAAACTTTTCTTTATTTTTTAATATCAAAATAAGGTCAATAAATTTAAATATTAAGGGAAATAACAAAAAAATTATCGTTAGCATAATATTGACGAGTTAATTAATAGCTAAAATATATATGTGAGGTGTTTTCAGCTGAGAGTTAAATATTTCAATGATTTATGAAAATAATTTTAAATTGTAAATAATTGACTATTAAAATAACTTTTAAATAATTTTTAAATTGGATTTTTTAAGTTGAAATTTTTGAATTAAAAATTAAAATAGCTTTTTAAAAAAGAAGTTTTATTAATGAAAAATTTTTAAATAAATATGTTTTAAATATTGAAATATTTTGATAAATGGTTTTGAAAATATTTTATTCAACGCTGAAAATTTGTTTAAAATTATACAATATGTCATATAATAAATACTTGGAATTATGTCGTTAACTTTTGAACCGGATTTAAAAAATAATTTATATGTTTGAGCAGCTTCTAATAATATCAAAATAAATTTTTTTCGCAATATTTTTTATATTTTTCTTTTTGAATTTTGACTTGAAAGTTTTTTGTGGATATAATAAGGTTTATTGATTTTCATCATTAACCCGAGAAAAGCAGGGATTCTCAACCTTGGGTACACGTACCAGTACCGGTATTCGGGCAAGCAGCTACCGGTAAGCGAATTACTTTATATATAAAAAACAAAAATCTATCAAAAACTTGTTTTGCAAAAAAAACATGACTACTAGTAACCCATACATTTTAATATTTTACAATTTCTAATTTTCTAAAATTTTTAATGCCATTTGCGACCAAATATTTATGTGAAACAGGATTTTCTAATGATGAGTTTATAGTAAGAAGCGTTTTTGGTAGTAACCGATTGGGTGACATAAAATATTTTTGTACTTTCTAAAAATGTAATTTTAACAAAAAACAAAGGCGGCGTAATAGGCTTGCATATGGGTGGCCAAGTAACCAGAACAAGTAGTTACATGAATGTTTTGTTGGTTTGAATAATTTTGAATGTATGAGTTCTGAAATTATGTCATTGTTTATTAGTTTTTCTAAATCCTTTAATGATACAAGCACTGTATACAAAATATACTTTACATGAATATATCTTTCACTCTAACTCTCTCGTGCATCAAATGATATAAAATAAATATTCAAATTTTATAACTGTAACATTATTTCAAAATGTAAATGTTTTGAATAATAAAATAATTTCAAACCGTTGTCATTAGTTAAGTGAAATTATGTTCAAAAAGGATAACTGTAATTTAATTTTATTTGTTACAAGGAAAAGAAAAATTTAAATGTATATTCATATTCAGTTAAAGAATATATTTTTCATAATATCCGATGACAATTTTATTGCATAAAAATTTGTATGAGTTCGGAATATTTATAAAATTAAAAATGAAGATAATAAGGTAATTGATGATTAAATGCAAAATCAAATTTATAATGATGTTGAGATAATTACATTAGTTTTGATGATATGATGCTTTGGAAAATAAGTGGTGTTGATAAAGGTACATCAAACAAAACAAAATGACATTTAAGTAAAATTATGTGAATGCAAAGATAGCAAATTGACCAATATACTTTTCGGTGAAGTTATTTAATTATTATTAATTATTATCAGTCAATCAAACAAATTTATCCCATTCATTTAAACCAGTTGAACAAATACGTATAACACAAATATAAAATTAATTATTAATTTAATATAACTAATATCAGATGTAAAATAAAATTGTTACGTGACACAACATTGTAACTAATGCACTGTAGTGAAATAAATACAAAAATATGAAAGTTAAGTTATAATTAATTTATTTGAAAACCAATTAAATAATAAATAATGACAACATATACAAGTATTAAGACTAACTAGTTATTTTTACTTCCCTGTGCGACTTATGTATTCCACTAACTAAACATATATAGAGATTTGTACAAATTAATATTAAAATTATTAGTTAAAATAAATTTATTTAATTGTTAATTGTATTTTTAATTATTTTCATTTTCTCTACAGAGAAATTTTATGTCGGCAAGTAGAATCACTTCAGAACTACTTTGATACGTGTTCTGCCATTGTTCGGGATTCAGTTTATGACAAATTGGAAAGATTTCTTATTGATGATCATGAATCCGATGAACATGACAGTTCTCTCACTAATGAATATAGAATTGGTCTTGATACTCGTCAACATAATTCATCGGATGGAGTTAGTGTTTCATCGGAATCCGTTGGGTCAGAAACTTCCATGCCTATGCCAACTATAATTGCAAACGGACAAATCGAATCAGCAAATAATGGTACTATATTCGAGGATGCTCGGGAAAATATGCCAGTAAATCAAAAAATATATTTGAAATTATATTGAATTATTATTATTATTATTATTATTATTATTATTATTATTATTATTATTATTATTATTATTATTATTATTATTATTATTATTATTATTATTATTATTATTATTTATGCTAGGAAACTACAGTTGGATTAGATCTCTCTGTATCAGAAAAAGCTTCAACACCCACAAAAGACAATAATACAGCATCACAATTTACCCAACCAACTAGGGGATTTCTTTCCAAATTCTTTCCATTTCGATCAAATCCACCTACTGGACCTCCTGCACCAATGCAAACATCTTCTACAACAAACAATCCTGTTAATTATAAAGATGTCGATTGTGGTCAGTATGAACCGACATCTCGATTTGAAGATTTAAAAAAGATTTTAAAACAGCACGGTGGACATGCCTTGGATTTCAAAGGAGAAGCATATACCTTTAAAGTTTACTTTAATTTATAAAACTATTGTATTGATTCGTATATTTCAGGCAACCACAACAGGAATCCTAACCAATCTCTGTTATTGTATCGAAATAATGCAACAAAGAGAAGACTCTTGGCGGCGAAGACTTGATAGAGAAATTGAAAGAAGACGAAAAGTAGAAGAATTCAATCGATCATTGTCGCAAGAACTTGCTATCTTACAAAATCAGTTCATGGCATCGAAAAATTCTTCAGGCAATTCACCAAACGGCGTTTCATCATCAGTACTGACATCAGTGTCGAGAATTTCTTCTACTATATCAAATGCAAACAAAATGATCATGATTGGAAGCCCTGATATGCAAGAAGGTCCTAATTGTGCAATAGGTGAAGACGAATTCTTTGATGCTGTTGATGCCCAATTAGATCAAATGGAACGTAAGGGATATTTTAATTTATATTGATTTTTTCCCATAGGATCATATATAATATTTATTATTTATTTTTATTTTTTATTTTAATATATTATTTATTATTTTTATTATTATTATTATTATTATTATTATTATTATTATTATTATTATTATTATTATTATTATTATTATTATTATTATTATTATTATTATTATTATTATTATTATTATTATTATTATTATTAATTATTATTATTATTATTATTATAATTATTATTATTATTATTATTATTATTATAATTATTATTATTATTATTATTTTATTATTATTATTATTATTATTATTATTATTATTATTATTATTATTATTATTATTATTGTTAATTATTATTATTATTATTATTAATTATTATTATTATTATTATTATTGTTAATTATTATTATTATTATTATTAATTATTATTATTATTATTATTATTATTATTATTATTATTATTATTATTATTATTATTATTATTATTTTTATTATTATTATTATTATTATTATTATTATTATTATTATTATTATTATTATTATTATTATTATTATTATTATTATTATTATTATTATTATTATTATTATTGTTAATTATTATTATTATTATTAATTATTATTATTATTATTATTATTATTATTATTATTATTATTATTATTATTATTATTATTATTATTAATTATTAATTATTATTATTTTTATTATTGTGTTTAATTTTTATTATTATTATTTATTATAAGAACTTTTTTTTCAATTTCACCACTGCTTGTTTTTTCCATTGAATTTACTAAAAAGAAGAGAGATTTAAGACTATATTATAAATCAGTAAAAAGACAGTGTCCAAAATTGGTGAGTATCAAAAACATCGATATATTACTGATTTGTAGTCTTCAAGCTCTTTTTTTAGTAAATTATTAATTATATTATTATTATTATTATTATTATTATTATTATTATTATTATTATTATTATTATTATTATTATTATTATTATTATTATTATTATTATTATTATTAATAAATATTCATTATATGCTTATTTTAATTTGATTAAACTATAAAATTCAAATTTTTGAAAAGGTATTAAATATATTTAAATTTTATAATATAAAAATTTTTTTTTTCTAAATTATTGTCCTTGATCCCTAATATCTTTAAAACTGCGAAATATTACATATTAAATGGAATTGAAATAAAGTATCTCAGCATCTCAACTCGAGATCAACATTATAAGAGTATAAAGGATTCCTAGGAAGAATATTCATAGCATAAGTTTGGTTAATTCTTGCCTGTTAACTTATCATAACATCGGCTAACATTACTACTCCATATATTTAATATATTACTTTTTAGTATTCTTTTTTCATTTAATTCTTTGGCAATTTTTTATATCAATGTGTTTTAAATAGTTGAAGATGAAAGACTTGAAGCTTTCAAATACCTTCATCAAAGTCAAGCTGCGCAAGTGGAAATGCCCATTGAGCATCCACTGTATGAAGAAGTTCAAAATGTTGTCAAGAAGCATCTTATTTATTGTGATCCAACCGCACAAGAATTGCGGATCGAGGATGGCTGGCAAATAATTGCCGAAGAAGGAGAGATGAGAATATATAAAAAGGAAGTTGAAAACGATGAAGGTATCGTCCTTGATCCTCTTGAAGTGAGATATCGTTTGATATTAATAATAATAATAATAATAATAATAATAATAATAATAATAATAATAATAATAATAATAATAATAATAATAATAATAATAATAATAATAATAATAATAATAATAATAATAATAATAATTAATAATAATAATAATAATAATTAACAATAATAATAATAATAATAATAATAATAATAATAATAATAATAATAATAATAATAATAATAATAATAATTCAATATATACGTTGTCGGAAACGGCTTATACAGTAGAAACCGGCCATAGTGAAATTTCAAGGGACCAAATAATCATTTATTATAACCGATATAACATAAATATGAAATAACAACACAATGCTATATTTTGTATTTCAATATTAGAATATAAGAAAATTAAATTCAATTTTACATAATAGCAGACATTTACTAGGTCTAGAAAAACACAACAATACTATTAACCGACTTCGAATTGAAAAATTTTCTTTCAAAATATGTTTTAAGGGCGTCTAAAGAATCAACAATTCGTAAACTTAAAGCATCATTAATATTTAAATATCGTTCAATATTCTACAAGAAACACTTGAATTTCATGTTCATTCACCACTTTATCTTCCTCCCTTTCCAAATCATTACAATATTTAATCATCATATTTTCTTGCTACTTCACTTTTTTAGTATTATTTTCGACCCCTTGAATGATATTTAGCTTTTTTTCAATAATAATACTTTTTCTTTTGCTTTCCATTTATGGGTGATTTTGAAAAAATTATAAACGATTTTGATATGGATTTTATTTTATTTTTATTATAACCAATTCTTTTACTATAACCGATTACCACTGTATTATCATTTATTTGTTTGATAATATTAATAATAGTTACAACAATTGGTTCCATCTAAAGATTTATTTACATTAAACAGAGTGATCACTCTTAATAGTAATGTATATTGCGTAATAACTAACACATTGTATTGAATTACGCAATATACTCTGAACTGCTTCACATTTGGTCCTTGGCCTCCAATGTAATATCATTACTATAATAATAAAATAATAGTAATAATAATAATAAGTAATAATAGTAAATAATAATAACATTACTATTAATAAAAATCGTTAAAACAAACCTTTGACAAACTCGGTAGTTTAAATGTGAAATTTCCTTCATCTCTATGATGCTTGGTGGGGATTTTTGTGTTTTGATATAAATTTATTGATTTTTTTCAATATTATAGAAGTTTTATTTCATGCAAACGGGTGTTAAAAATCATGTTTATACGTACATTTGTACATGATATAATGATAATTAGGTCTAATTCTATTGATTGATGAAATAAAACATTAATAACAATTTATTTAATGATGAATGGAAATGTCGAGATGATAATATTTGATTCTGACATAGCGAGGAAAATGTCCAAGCAATAATAATTATTAATAATTTATTGTTGTATTATGGTAAACCAAGTATTGAAAGTTTAATATGTCATATTTATGACTTTGTGTAAAGTCTATTAAGTTATTGCTGAATGACGTCTTTATTTTCACTTGATTAAAAGTTTGTAAATATTGATTCAGGCAAATGAAATCGATTAAATTCGCTTTTTATAGACCATAACAATAGAAAACAAACTTTCTATCTAATTCTAATTTTTCTTATAAAGTATAAAGTAATTTTCAGTAAAAATTGTGATATTTAACAGAGAGAATTAAATATAATTAAGATATATAATTTTCTTTTACGGATGTCTAACATTTGAATAATATAAACATTACAAGCTTTGTGATAGTGTAAATCCCAATAGTAAACTAGTTTCGAGCTTTTAGCTCTCATCAGTAATATGCAGGAGACGCGAGGATTTATCAAATTAGCTAAATCACAGAAAACAAATATCTGCAAACTTGTAAACATGGCAATGCCGAAAATTCGTGAGTATCAAAAACATCGATATATTACTGATTTATAGTCTTCAAGCTCTCTTTTTAATAAATTCAATGGAAAAAATAATCAGTGGTGAAATTGTGATAAAAGTTTTTAAAATATATTTAATTGTTTTGCTCTTTCGAATTATTCTTCATTATTTTAACAAATCCTTTTTAAAGATTTTGTTTTCGATAATTTTCTCAGCTCATAAATTTTTTTAAATATATAAACTGAAATTTCAAATTTTCAAGAATTCATGATTTGAGTAGTGTGATAGAGACGTTCTCAAAATGGCCTTCTCGAAACTATGAATGACTCTAAATCCAAAATATTTCATTTAGTTAAAATGTTCTATATGGTCAGCCATATTGATGCGAATGCAGTATATAGGTCCAAATGCCCTGTATGTTTATGTTATAAATAAGTTATGTCATTGGAAAATATTTTCTTGAGAATAAGTTGTAAACATATATATCAAGCTTATAAAATTTATTCGAATGACAAGTATCAGCATCGACAGATAGGATCTATAATAATTTTCAATGATCAACAATTCCCGTCCTTGTTCTACAATTCCTTGGTTTTGTTTCAATTACATCTCAAACATTCCATTGTTAGGGTATTTGATCTGGCTGTATAAAAACATCGTGAATATTTAAAAAAATAAAATTATAAATAATAGTAAAATATTTAAAAAAAAACTTTACAGTTTATTAAATGAGCATTTTAAATAAATGAATTTTAATAAATTTTTAATAGACCAGCGCAACTTTATTAGCATTCATGATGTTCAATATTTTCAAGTTAAAAACTTAAAGATTTTGCTAAAGGAATTTCAAATTAAAATTAAATTACTTTATAAAACAATTTCTATTTTCATTTTTACGACTGGGACAAAAATATTGTATAAAAAAATAATCTTTGATCTATAATAGTAATTATGAAAACAATTGAAATGTTAAAAGAAAATAGATTAAAAGTGAATAGAAAAATAAAGGATTTTACTGATATTAACGTTATTTTATTTAATTGTATTTACAATTTTCATTTTATTAATTTCTTTCAAACAATATATTAATATCAATATGTTAAATAATGAGTAAATATATTGCTTGAAAGAAATTAAGATAGAGTAAATTGTAAATAAAACAAATCAACGGTGAAAAGGATAAAAGATTTGAATTTTATTTGATAATTTTTTCACAATATTCACCTGTATTGGTTATCTGGAATGAATTACCGGCCTGATTCTTATATTCAGAAATTGGATTAATGATGAAAACTTTAAAACTGTTTATTCAATTACAAACCTTGTGTTGCTTGAGAAACATAGTACGGTTATATATGCTAAACAAATATATTAATATATTATACATCTCGCAAGTTTTTCTTAAATCAAACAATTCCGTTAATACCGAATAAGTCATTATGTACGCATCGAGAGTGTGCGGTAATTTGGCATATAAGTATTTTAAATGCACTCTTTTGATATTAAAGCAAGGAAATAAAATTCTGAAATTTTATGTATTATTTTTTCAATAAGCATTTGTAAATCTAAATAAGCGTGGAAATTTTAATCCTACTTGTAGAAAGGGATGTTCTAATTTTATTACGAAAAGAATTAATTTTTGTACGCTAACCAATGTCTGATTTACCATTGAGCTAACGCTTGGAGGAGCCTCAGCTTTCAGGTGACCTCTAAATTTTAAGAAAATTTGAACATATAAAAATGCTTTATGCTACATTGTAAAAATTCGATTGGAATTCACCTCTGGTGATCTAAGATTTCCAAGATGGCATCTGCTTTTTATTGCCTATTTGCTTTTTTAATCCTTTGTAAGCTATAAGGAAATTTGGATAACTTATTAACCATATAATCTATGATTTTAATCGGTATTAGACGATTGGTAAGACGCCTTGATTATCTTGAGCTTTTGGGTAATTTTATTTAATATTATATAAATTGTTTAATTTTTTAAGTCTTAAAGCTAAATAATTTAATAGAGACTTTGTTATGTATTAATAACCTATGTATACAATTATAAAACTATTCAGGAGTTCTCATTTTGTTTGTTAGATTAGAGCCTAAAAATATGTATCCGGACCTGAAGGTAACGTAAAGTTTCAAAATAACTGCTCTAAATCAACTTTTCAATCAAAATGACTTTGGGTTTTTTAATTAGTTTAGTCCTTGCAGTAATTTTTCAGATATGAAATTATTTCATTCTTTGTATACATCTAAACATTAGAATATAAGCTGAATTATAAGATGAATCACACGGATATAATATTTACTGATGACTGGATTAATTCATTTATAGGCTCCAGACACTTAATGGATTTTGTTTCCCGCACCAGTTACTATCACCATGTGTTATGAAAAGTAAAATACGTGAATAATCAAAAAGAGCACAATATAGTGTGAATTGGACAATTAACACATTAAGTAAAAATTTTATTGTTTCTGATTCAGAACTCACTGCAACAACTCTAATCAAACAATCTTTTGCAGCGTCTCGTAACTATTGTGATTTTGACTGAAGTTGAACAGAAAACACTTTCAAAAATTCTCCAAATTATTAATGGAGTTTAGAACAGTTTTAATTTTCCATGAGACACAATCAGAATTTTCAAAAGATGTAGAGCCATTCATTGGATTGTGAGATAACATGAGAAGTTTAGCGAGATTAGAACATGTGATTTTCAAGTTATTTAGAACATCTTAAAGAGATTCAATTGGGATCTTTTTTTTATATTTTTCACCAAAATTGCTCCAGTAGAAATCATAAATTGTTTGATATTTTCGGAGGAACATTATTCAAAAGTTTTGAACATTTTCGATTTAAAAAAATATTCCAAGCCTAAGATATTCCAAAGCTACAAAGCTACATTACAACCATTCCTCGCGTCAGTTGCCTCACACAGAAACCACCACAACCGCGCACACAGACGCAGGCGGACCAAAAAATGCAGCGCGCACACATAGTCAGATGGAGAAGATATTCCTCCATCTGACTGGTCGAAACAGTGTTTAAAGTAAAAATTCTTTTTTGTTCTCATTTGATCTGTTTTCTCTTAACATTTCATTAATTTTCTTTCTATAGATTTTCTTTCTATTTTGCTTTTCTTCGTAGCTCTAATTTTCGTCGCAGATTTTATCAAGTGTTTTAAAAGGAAATAATACTTGATAAAGGCAGCACCAAAAATTTGATTTATATGGGAAAGTTAAATTTTTCGATTTATATTCGTAATGAAAATAATTGAAATATACAATACTATTTATAAAAGTAAGCTAATTCAATCTATATAAGTATGAAGCATTATATTATTTAATTTCAGTGTTTATATAAAATTTTCTGTGACTGGCCAGCTATTATTATCAATAATAAATCAATCAAATTTTTAATTAATTAATTCTCACTGATTTATTCTAATATCTAAAACCAACTATTATTAAAATAAATATTAAAATAAATATTAAACATATTTTGAATAAATAAATTTTGAATGACAATTTGGAATTCTTACAATTATTATTATTATTATTATTATTATTATTATTATTATTATTATTATTATTATTATTATTATTATTATTATTATTATTATTATTATTATTATTATTATTATTACTATTATTACATCATCAATTTAAATTATGAAATTCAGATAATACATGAAGTAAGAGGAGTTACAGCCAGAGAAATTTGTCATTATTTTTGGGATGTAAAGCATCGTATGGAATGGGAAATAACTGTTGATGAACCCCCAACAGTTCTTGAATATTGTGGTGAAGACACTGTTGTTCTCCATCAGGTCTACAAACGTGTTTGGCCAACGACCCAAAGAGATTCCGTTTATTGGTCTCACATACGAGAAATCGACAATGAACAACTTGCTAGTGTTTGCAATATACCCCCACCAAATCCTGCTGAAAGACCTTATAACATGTGGCTGGTCATGAACTACTCTACTGACTACAAAGCACCTCAACATACGTCGGCCAATCAAATGATTCGTTTGGTACTTGATGTGGTTTTGATTTGCCAGACAATAATTGAAGATGAACACGGGACTCCGATTACAGCAGATATCGATATCTCAACTGTACCGAGAGAGCGACTGAAATGCAAACTCCTCTATGCCAGTAGCGTGAATCCTGGCGGTTGGGCACCGGCATCGGTTTTGAGAACTGTTGCTCGCCGAGAGTATCCCAGATTTATCAAGAGATTCAGTCAATATGTTATCGATCAAACTGCCAATAGCCAACCAAATTTTTGATTTCAATAAAAAACAGACACCAGAATAAACAACAACATCAAAAATATATTTTGTAATTTATTTTCTGTTAAGTTTGTTAAGGAAAAAATCCAAACCGAAACCAATTGCGAAACAGTCCGGTTAATTGATTAATTTATTAGAGTTTTGATTGGTGTATTTTTTAAGTTTGAAATTGACGGAAATTCTGGTTGATTTATTGGGTTAATCTTTAATATAAAATCGCTCAAATAATTCTACGAATCTATAAATAAATCGATTTTGAATGTTTTTGACCAAGATGTCTATAATCAATTTCTATAATCAATGAATCAATATTATTTGTATTTTATACATTGATTTATTAGTGTACACTTTTATATAATGATTTGTTTTGGTTTATCGAGTGGCGGCTGTGATCAATAATTTTAATAATAATAAAAATAATAATAATTATTATAAGAATATTTTATAAAAATTTGTACAGGAAAACTATTTGGTTATTGTATGATTTGATAGATGATTTTTCTATTTGCCAGTGTTCGTTTAATTCATTTTTATTTATCTATTTTTGTTTTGTGTTGCAATCTGGGTTTTTTTATTTTTTGTTTTCAATGGATTAATTTTATAAATTATATTTCAGTGTCAATAATAGTGATCACGTTGCCTTTATTAAGCTTTGAATTGTGATCCGAAAGACAAGTTGTTAATGGGAATCAAATTGTTCTGTGGCTTTGTTTTCATGCCGCCTTAATTTTTTATAAAAACAAATTTTTGCATGCCAATCTAAGGCAGAAATAAAATCATGATTAAATATAATTGACTGTGACTGGAATGTGTCGAATATGGCACGAAAACACTGGCCTAAGTTTATTTAAACTCTAAGCATGAAAAGGCATCATTTAAACACAATAAAAAAGTATATTCAACACCAAACATATGTTAGGTCAGAACTTTCATTGGATAAAATAAAATTCTAGCTGTTAGGATTTTAAGGAAATGAGTCGATAATACAACACGAAAAACACAGCGTTAAGTAGAGTTTAACTAAAAACACTAAGTAATTATATTAAAATAATAACGTGTAAAAGTTCAGCAAAAAAGAATACAAACAACAAGAATAAAACAAATTCAAAGAAAGGATGACAATAAATGACAAAATGTTAGCAAAAAGAATTAAAAAATAAAAATTACTACATTTGTAATTAGTTATATTATCAAAAAGCGAAAATGTATGAAAGATCCAAAAAGGTAAGTTAAATAAATTAGAAATTTTAACCGGTAAATTATTAAAAATACAATGCAAAAGAATTAAAAAGGAACAACATCGAATAAAAATTGCAAAATTCAACACGGAGGGGCAAATAGCAAAAATATATAAAAAGTTGCTTAAATTGATTAAAAATATTTTAATTTATTTAAATGCACTAAGTTTTCGCTTTATAATTATGATTAATGTATAGCGCCAGCAAGATTAATTCAGTTACTCGGAATCATATTTGGAAATATAATTTATAAAATTTTTAAACAAGATATTAATTTGTAAGAAAACATAAATCGATGAGAACTCTAATGAAATTGTTAAACCTGTTTAACTGCTTGATTTGAAACATTTTGTTGAATAGGATATGCATAGTTTCAGTACAAGCACACCGAAATCAGGGCATATAAAGAGGCACATTTTGTTTAGAAGTCAATAAATGTTATGCCAAAATTTCTGAACGATTTTTCTGAAGAAAGGGACAGTAAGTAGTTGTCATTTTTTAATTGGCGTCATGTTATTATGTTAATTTGTGTAATGTCATTAAAATTTATTAAACCCTTTTTCTATGATTTTTTTTATTATTTTGTCTTAATGAATCATTTTCGATTTCACGTTAATTTATATGCATTTTCCCGGCCCACTACCATTAAATCACACCAGTATGTCAATAACATCTATCATATATAAATCTCGGAATGTTGGGGTAATTTATCTGTCGAATGCCGTTCATCTGGTAAACTTATTGTGCCACAGAGGACGTAGGCGATGTGGAGAGAGGAACGCCCCGAATAAGTCTACTGTTGGGAAGCCTGCGTGCTACGATACCAAGCTTGCAATATATAACCCGAGCAACTGCGTATCGTAATAGTCAAGGTCAATTTATATATGAAAGTTTTAGAATCGCGCCAAACTTTTAGTCTGGTTGTGAAGCCTATAGTTTAATTACAGGGCACAAAGAGTTCAACTTGCCGAAGTTTAGTGGGCAACATAGTTTATTCCAGCACCATAACGCAAGGTAAGCTGAACACAATATAATTTCAACTATGATTACACGTGGCACAAAAAGAAACTAGTATTAAACTATCCAAACAGACATCACGAAAAAGTTATGACAACCCAGACCCATAAACTTCGAATATGGGAAAATTACAAACGTACAAAAAAGATCAACCTTGAAACAGCTTTTCGCGCAACATTGAGACCATTTAAACAAATATCAAATAATACCTGATAAACATCTATTCAAATAAGCAAACACAAGGTCAATAAATTTATTAAATTCATCACATAAAATAAACCGTACACACTACTAGAATAAAATAATATTTAGAATAGGAAGGACAGTCGGACAACCGTCGGTTTTCTCGAGTAGAGACAAATATTTAATGGTCCTGTAATTTAATGGTCCACTCAGGATTAAAGTCAGTTAAATAAGTAAAGAGTATATACCCTTTGATGGTTATTGTGATTTTATTTCCTTTTTTCTATGATATAAATGAAATTCACCCATGTGATTAATATTTAGATGCATTTGATATGAACGAAAGCTAGGTTGGCGACCTTCATCATGAATGCCCTCACAAATACATTATCAATTTTCATGGAATACATAAGGAATTTAGGTGATGATTGTTGCATAAATATATTACCGTCTTTCCGTTTAATATAACAGAAGTGTAGGTTAGATTGTTAGCACAAAGGTGCTGTCATTTTTGGTTAATATAAAAGAATTTTATATTATGATTGACAAAAATATTATATCATTTTTTTGTTTACTTTAGAATATGGTTTTTTGGAAGGAAAATTACGGTATCCCTATCATTGTTAAAGATCGTCGCTTTTCGTTTACTATGTTTCATATTATCATTCTCAGTTGACGTCAATGGGTTTCAGTTTATTATCACAAATCACAAATACACCACCAATATAGATTTATTGATACCGAATTTACAACACGACAATATCACAAGGAATTCATAAATACCAATGAATTACAATCTTGTATGTTTCATATTTTGCTGTAAATACCAATAAAGGTATAACAGCTCTTAAATCGAATACTAAAACCGTTCATGCCAATGGAATTGTTACGAACTTTTAATTCTTTTATTAATCTAGTATTTATTCGCTTTATTTTCATTCACACTTTTTCTCAATTTCTGGAAACTAATTTTTGTTACAACTATTTTTATAAATCCAAAGAAAACAATTTCGGTTCAATTTTCCAATAATTGGTCATAGGTGGAACAGGTAGCGAGGAATAACATGTTGATAACGGAATTTTCAGAAAGTCCTAGAAAAAGTGCGATTATGTGTGTAAAAGATGAAAAACAAGAATATGAAATTAATTAATTAATTAATTAATTAATTAGCTAATAGAAAGAAATCCGGAGTTGGGTAAACAAAGAGAAAAGTAAACAGAGTAAAAGAGAAAAAGAAAGTTAAGAAAATTTAGGCCCATTATCTTGTCACAATGATTAATGGGAGAAGACCAAGAAAAAGATAGTGCGTACAGAAAGGACCGGGTGGGCCATTAATTATTTTTGTTAGTCGGACCATTCTGGGTGACAGCCGAAGCTGATATGTGGAGTCGAATGTCAGGAGAGAGATTGGCTCGCAATAACCATTTGTCATCTCGATTTCGGAGAGTATATGAGGAATAGGAAAATCAGCATTCTGCCTCAGCTAGGGACGTGAAGAAACCGAGTTTAGGACAATCAGGAAGTTAGGGAAATGAACGGGTAGAGTTAGGAAATATTCGAGACGGGAAAAGAAAATTGAATTGGACGCGAACCATTTCAAATAACAAAAGTGGATAAAAGGTGAATATTGATAAAGATTTTGACAAAGCATCAGACTTGAGTGGAGAACGGATTAAACTCTGTCGTTGATTGTATCTTTGGATTTTAAGAGATTTTTTTTATTCAAATATACCTTGGGTAGTTTATGGTTTTGCTATTTACAATTAAAGGGACACACGGAGTTAGAGGTTACCGACTTAAATTAATAAAACCTAACAATTTAGAATTTAATTGGGTGTTCTTACTTTTCATGTTCTAAGGATCTTCAAAATAATATTCAGTATTTTTTGTACTATTTATTTGTTTATTAACGCGTAGATAGATCCCGTTGTACAGGTTCCCCAGTAATCATTGACAAAGTAATTAGTAATTATAAATTGTTTTAATTTGAAATTAAAAACTGACCGCCATGAAATAATTCCGCAATTTCTGTAAATGAGCTCATTTATCAGTATATAAACAAAATGCGTGACCTAAACAAATCATTTAATTTATTCTTATGTCTGACAATTTCAGTAAAGATTTCCTCGAATTATCGAATAACTTCAAAATATTTTCCTATGTCGGGTTTGAAGGAAAATCAGAAAAAATGAGTTGCTTATACAGCTTTTTATTTCTAGCTTTCTTTGCGACTCTCATATTTTCCAAGTCCGTTATTCTGTCTCCTATCAGTTGTTTTGTTGCTTCAACTCCAAAGGACAATGCCAAAGGATTCATGAGTGTTTTTGAAAATTTCTGTTGGATTAATGGAACATATTCATTGGATAAATCTGACGGATTCCCGAATAATCATTTTGATTGGAGAGCGCATAAAGAAACAAAAAAAATTAATTATTATCAATGGATTCCAATCATATTAGCTTTACAGTGTCTTTTCTTTTATCTCCCATATAGATTATGGAAAACGATCAGTTTCTCAATGTTTGGAGTGGATTTCAACTCGATGATTGAAACTGCCAGCTCAATTTCATCAGATTTTGACAGTAAAAATCGTAGCGTAGTGATAAACAGTGTTGCAAATGGAATACGACAAACTATTGCAATAGGAAATGATTCGGATAACTCTTCGAGTTTATCCTCGAGAATAAGGAAAGCATTATTTGGAAAGTTTGACATCAAATTCTCTGGTAAAAGATTACTTGTATTGTTCATTATTTTCAAGATAATTTATGCGGCAAACGCAATAATTCAATTGGCCAAGATAAATTCATTATTTCAATGGAGAAATGTTTCCTCATTCAGTTTTCACCAGGCCATTGAATTGAGTTTCCCTCTTGTCGGATATTGCTATTTCCCTTCTGGTGTTGGGATCGGAAAGAAAAATGCTTACGTAGGACAATGCAATTTGACAATCAACATGATCAATTCTAAAATATACATATTTTTATTCATGTCTACTTTGGCCGTGTCAATTGTAACTATTGGGAGCATTGTCAAATACTTGATCCAAGCCATGAGACTAGGATCACAATTTCGATTGATCAAGGATTTACTGAAGAGAAGAAGTTTGTATATGAAGGAAGATAGACTTATTATCAAGAGATTTATAAGGGATTATTTGAGAGCAGATGGAATGCTGATCGTGAGAAAATTGAATGACAATGTCAACTGTGGAGTTGCTTCAGAAGTGGTTGAGATCCTTTACACCGAGTTTAAATCAAATGAACAAACTGAATAAGAGTAATTTAATAATAGAAGTGAATGCAAATGACGCTGACGATTTCGAAATGTTGCAAACTTGCAGAACGCCGAAATTCAATTTTTTTATTTTTCTTAAATGTAAAATAAGAATTGAAATTATTATTTGAAATTATTTTTGATATAATAATAATTTTGCAATAAAGTGTATAGCATAAATGTACAGATTCAACAAGCACAATGGTATTGGAATGTGTTGGATGACGAAGGTAAAGACATCGGCACATTTGTTTTAAACGAATACTACAGCATAAGGAAATGAAGGGTAAATATCCATACAGAGGGGCAGAGGGGAAATAATTCAAATTCCAAGCCAAGGCAACAATAAACATTATTTCCGTGTGTAAATTCGAATTTTTGAATAATTACTTCATATTTTAGTATTTATCAAACAATATCCTTATCTTAATATTTTGCATGTGTGTTAATTATTTTATGTATACATTTATTTTTATTTTACTATGTATAGTTAATATATTTCACTCACTCACTGATTCTGTAATGCTCAATGCTTACTATGATTAATAAACTATAATAAACTACTTGCAATTGTAAGTAGATTATTATTTTTATTAATTTTCAGTTTTGATTTAAAAAGTCTGAAATTCGACACATTTCCTTATCAAAAAGATTCTTGACATTATATATTCGGTAAGGGAAATTAAATTTTGTTTCTTTCGAAACGTAAGTCTATTGATGATTTTTTACCATTTTTATTTTATTTTGATCATTTCTTTTGACACAGACAATTTTTGAGAAGTTATTGGAAAATATTTCGTAAGTCTAAAAATAAATTTTTTGAAATACAAATCAAGTCAAGATCAAAATTGAGCCAAATCCTCAACAAGGTCAACAAAGTCATTTTTCACGCGCAATATTGTGTATAGAAATTTTTTAATAAATAAATCATTCTTATAAACTGAAAATTAATTAGTGATTCTTTTTACTAAACTCATTCACATACCAATTTTTGGTTTTCGAACTCACTGATTCGAACGCGAAGGACTTTTGGATCAGTGCCCTAGATAAACCTAGTCTTAAATAAGGATAAAAGTAATTAAAAGAAGATAAAAATATATAACTATTACGAAATTAATAATAATACAATTAATTAAATAATCTGTGGAGTAGAATTAAAATTATCGTTTAGAATAGATTAAAAAATATAAAATCTCAAATATGTATTCAAACATGAAATACTGTAACTGTTTGTGATAATCGTTCAATCAATCAGAATAGCCTTCAATATCTGGTAACTTTGGGCAATAGATATTGGATTGATTATCGCGAATATTAACTTTTGTAGGCGCTTCGGATTAGAATTAAAACTAGGTGATAAAATTATGTCGTAGAATAGATTGAGAATAAAATAGAATCTCCAATATAAATGTGATGTAGCCTTCTGTTGTAGTCTTGAGATTGATTCGGTTGTATATCGAGAAAATTAGCGTCATCAAAAAAAATCTATTATCAAGGTTTCTAAAAGTTTGATTTGCAATGATGATATGCAATTTTAATGTTTGGTCGAGAATGTGTGCTTCTATTTTTTAACACATTTTTTTGAGGCGAGCGAATATTGAAAGAACTTTGTAAATTACATAACTGTCAATTGATATTTTCAAGCCCTTATCATGAATCAGCTAACGAACAAATAGAAAGGCAATTCCGTACAATTAGAGATGCAATAAATATTTCACTTAAAGATAAATTTCATAGAAATTGGGTTGAATTTCTTGCGGAAGTTTAATTTCTGCCGAACTTAACATTCCAAAAATCAATTAATGAATCTCCTGCGCAAATTGTCTTTGAGGAAAATATATATCACGCATGGTTGGATCAACAAAATCAAGATATTGCTCACTAAATTGTTGGCGTAAAATAATCCTCTTGTTTGAATATTGTGAATAAAAATAAATATTTTGAATTTCGAATCTTTAGTTAATTTAAATTGATACAATTAATACTCGGTCCACACTTTTTAGCAATATCAATAATATTTATATTCTACAATAGAAGATTAATAGTCAGTAAAAATGTTGTAATTTTAATAATAATAATCGTATAAGACGAAATAATAATATTTATACCAGAACTAAAAGATTAAGTATAAATAGTGAATCAGAACAATTTCCAAAAACCCACCCAATGTTGACTGTCATTTAGAGACAATCTCAATCTGACATTAAAGCCTGAAACAGCCAGAAACGTATCACATATATTGCAGTTATACACCAACCGGTAATTGGTTATCATCTAATGGACATTGATTTGGCTTTTTATCATATAAATATTAACTTACCTATAATAAATGTGTGTGTGTCATAGTCAGAAGTGGCATTGAATTAGCTTTGTGACATTAAATTGGTAATTACACTATAGAAAGATAGCAAAAATTGCTGTTGGAAGAAAAATAAATAAATACACACAAATATGGTTCACAAAATTTCTATAATAAAAAATAACCAAATTGATTAATAAGCTAAAAATGTTCAATTTTAAAACAATTCATTATAAAAATATGTATGAGGATATGTCAGAAGCTTCTTCAGAATCGACTATTAAATTTAGAGAAATTCATAGATGAATGCTCTTTCAATACATGGACGAACAAGAGATACTGTTGATCACGAGTAGACAATCGAATTTATAGCAATATGCCAACAAATATAGGTCCCAATATTTCTCTGATTTTGGCAATTTCCAAAGATGGGCCAATCCATTCACAAATTATTATTGGCTCTTTTAAAAATGAATCATATCAGTCATTTATAACAGAATTGACTGTGAAACGATGGCTCTAGATTCATTTTGATACACGATAATGCATCTATTCACAATAATATATTTTCATTGTATAATCAGATCGAAAAGTTGCTTCCATATAGTCCATTTTTGAAGACCGTCGAAAGTATGTTCAGCAAAATTAAAAATGTGGTCAGGACTAAAGTTTCTTCAGCTGATGGGTTTAGCAGACAGATTTACTGCAATATCCCAAGCAGTTAACGAGGAACTTCGAAAACCAGATTATTGTAATTTGAAAAATTACTATAATCATATTAAAAGATTCTTCCCTAAATGATAGAAGAAACTGTATATTTTAGGTGAACTCTCAGCGCCGTACTATCGCAAGTGCAACAAGTGCAATCGCACTGGGCCCCCTATTTTTGAGGGGCCCCAAATATTAAATACATTAGAAAAACTTCTCCAATACCATAAATTACTACGAATTGAAAGAAAAAAAAAATTTTTTAGTTTCTGCACAGGGCCCCCAAAAGTTACAGCACGGCGCTGTGAACTCTGAAAAGTTTTATGTATATCTAAATAAATAAATAAATATCTTACTTCTTTTTTGAAAAATTTAACATAAAAACTTGTATTATAATTAAAATCAAAACAAAGCTCAATTGAACTTTCTAAATCAATGTCTCATTAATGATAATCAATTGCGCTTTGGTGTAGACACAGCACGCACTATATAGTATAGTATATACATATAGTATATATAGTATATATAGTATATACATTTTAACAGTATATAACAAGTTTTATTATTAGAAAATCAAAAGGCTGTTGATAAATTTATTAAAAATCCTAAGGATCCATGTATGAGAAAATCTGGGTATGATACGGTTGGTGTGAATGAGTTTGATAATGGGTTAATTAAATTAAATAGAGAGTTCATGAATGATGAGCTTAAATTTGTGTTGGTATTGCCTTATTCAGAAGGTTTTACAGATTATGAAAGAAAGATTAGCAAGCAGTTGGGGAATTTAAACTAAAAGATTGTGTCAAATTCATATAAAGTACACAATATATTTATGAATAAATCAAAAACTCTAGTTGGATTGCGTTCTGATCTTGTTTATCAATTTACATGTAATGAGTGTAGTGCCACATACATTGGACAGACTTCACGTCATCTCTGTATTCAAGCTCGAGGACATTATAGACCGAATTTATTGACTAGCAACAAATGAGCACAATAAGAGAAAAATAGGTATGTCTGATTTTGATAATTTTATTAAAGAATTTCAATAATTATTGGGAAAGTGTAAATTGTGAAGCGTTATTAATAAAGTCAATGGATCCGAAAATTGTTTTAGAAGGTTGATCTACATTTCCCTTTGGTGTTTTAGGATCAGTCATATATGAATAGCACGCTTTTCGTCCACATCAGCTTCGGTTCAGTTAGTAAATTTTTTACATAGAAACCATATTCATATATCAATGAACAACGATTACATAGTCATTTTTTTCTCTTTCCTGCGAAACACTATTGCATTTAGTTTTGTTGTTTGTAACAAAATTTGGAGACTGGGCAATACGCCTATTTCTTGAAGAAACCTTGCATAAATTTTTTCATTTGCACATTCAATCATTTGGTAGCGGCAGGGTTATAAAAGACCAGAAATATAATTGGTATGATTATAAAAGGAAAGATCCTTTAGAATGCCCCAGAAATGTGTAATAGTTTAATAAGAAAATTTATCAATAATAAAAAGAAATTATAAAATGCTATTTATTTAAACAAATTCCATTTTTTGTTATCTCTCACAATTTTCACCTTTTCATGGTATGATAATAAAGTTAAGGATATTACAAATAAATGATATGAAATTCCTCAATTCTAATACCACACGCCAAACATGCCTTGATGGTGCTCTGGTGACAACGAGAACACGCGACCACATGCCCACAAGGCAAATATAACACGGACACCTTTTCCTCCTTACAAATGCTACAAATCAAAAGGCTTTCAATTTGTTTTTTCACGATATTGTTCACCTCAACTTCGATTTCATCAGATTTCCTTATCAAAATATCTACAAAATTCCGATAGTCATTATCCAATCTCAATTCCATGCAAATCCAGAAAATGTCATTTAAATTTTCATTATCATTTTTCAATTCATTCAAACAAATAATCCAACTTGCTAACTTGAGAACCGAAAGGTTGTATCCAAAACTTTGAGATAACTGGAAAACCAATTCATTGTTGAATGATTTTTTAAGTTTCCTAATCATTTCTAACGGCCAATTTTCTACATCGAATCGGAAATTTAATAAATTGTTTTTGACAATTTCAACCAATGAGATTTCTTTCTTGAAAACTTGATCATTATTATTATAATTATTATTATTATTATTATTAGTAATATTAACAATCGATCCTATGCCATTCTCTCTAGCACTATTTAGCATTCAAGTCAATATGTGCCATTTTAGACTTTATTTTAGAATAAATATTGATTCTGAAGTGCATATTTTAGTCGAATGACGTTTTATATCTGATTAATTATGATGTAATTGTGCTTGGTGGTTGAGATGGTTAACTAGTGCTGAAATTGGCATATCAAAAAAAAGTCGACGTCAAATAATTTAAAATTGTCAGTAAGAAATGTAATCAGAATATATTATCTATGGTTGCAAAAATACAGTTTGTTTTAATATTCAGCAGCACTGGATGGCACATTTTTAATTTATTAGTCGATTAATGCTGCATCCTGTGGAGTATTAAACTCCTATTTTTAAATTGTTTGTTTTACTTGATGGTAACAAGTCAGTAAATATGGGATCGGAAAGAAAAATGCTTACGTAGGACAATGCAATTTGACAATCAACATGATCAATTCTAAAATATACATATTTTTATTCATGTCTACGTTGGCCGTGTCAATTGTAACTATTGGGAGCATTGTCAAATACTTGATCCAAGCCATGAGATTAGGATCACAATTTCGATTGATCAAGGATTTACTGAAGAGAAGAAGTTTGTATATGAAGGAAGATAGACTTATTATCAAGAGATTTATAAGGGATTATTTGAGAGCAGATGGAATGCTGATCGTGAGAAAATTGAATGACAATGTCAACTGTGGAGTTGCTTCAGAAGTGGTTGAGATCCTTTACACCGAGTTTAAATCAAATGAACAAATTGAATAAGAGTAATTAAATCAAAAAAGGGAATGCAAATGACGCTGACGATTTCGAAATGTTGCAAACTTGAAAAACGCCGAAATTCAATTTTTTTATTTTTCTAAAATGTAGAATAGGAATTGACAATATTATTTGAAATTATTTTTTGATATAATAATAATCCCAGCCGTTTCTATTCAAATATTTGGTATAATTCAGGGAAGAAATGATTTTGCAATAAAGTACTCAACATAGATGTACAGGTGCAATCAACTCGTTGAAATGGAAGGTTCAGAAGAAGAGAAAAAGAAAACAGGCGCAGGTAAATAAAATGTTTCTCCTTACTATTAAATACTTTAAAAAACAGGAGTGAGCTGATCTTGTGAAATAAAAAGCAATAAATAATTTTCAATATATTTTTCTAATTAAATAAAATAATTGTTTTAATTAATTTTGTTTATATATTTTTTTTAATATTACTTATTTTGTTATTTTGTTTACTACTTATTATAATAATTAGTCAAAATATTGAATAATAAATATTTAAATTGTTTAAATTGTATAAGATGAAATTCATTGAATTCTGAATATCTGAAATATTTTTTTTGCATACAAATTTCAATATTTGGGCTCAATTGTTCGCTCAGTGACGAAAAATTAAGGTTAACGTTCGTGGGCATTTATCGAGCTAAGGTCAACGGATAAATCAAGGAGAAAAGAATTATAGGAAAAATTAAAAGCCTTGTTTGAAATATCGAAGGAATGGTTGATATTAGAATGATTAATGGAATTGTTTGATATGGGAAAGGATGTGAATGGCTTCTAATTATTAATTGAGTGAATTCACGGAAGTTTATAGAATAATGCGGATAAAATTAAAATGTTTAAAACATCCCAACAACAATGGAGCGCGTTTGTCCAGGCCAAACACTGTACATTAATATATATATTTTTGAATGCATTTTCGTCCCAAAGGATCCGATCAGATAGCCTTTAACCATATATAGATAGGATTTAATATTCTTCATAATGGTCTGATTTAAAATATTGCGCTGTTGGTGCTGTATACGCGTATAATTTGATTAGCCATATCTTCAGCATAGTGGCTGTGAAGCTCAAGAATTCTTACAAATCTCTAGATTGGTTTTCCATTCGATAGTACATATTGCGTAATAAAATTTAATTGGTCAACATGGGATATATCCGGAGCAAAGTCTACACTGATTTAAAAGTATTTAGTACTTTTGACTTCTATGATAATGTTTTACTCTAACTTTTGACCCATAGTTTATCTTATCACAAACTGTTTTTGACAGATCCTTCTCCACCAGATATGGATCAAATTTTGCAAGGATCTCGAGAAGTCCTAACCTAAGAAATTTTCATTAGTCGGAGATCAAAGTGTTTCATCATCGCCACGAAAGGCAAGGCCTTGTTATGCGAGAACCTTTATGGTCTCAATGACCCACTAAGAACTTTACGTCAATAACCCTCTTTATTTTTCGCTGTTGGACTATTTTACAGTCAATTCTGCCAGAAGGACTAGACATTGTACGCCAATCATTGACGTTGTCTTTATGAATTTTGTTGTTTTCATGCATTGTAATTAGAATCTGGCAGTTTTCCCATTCACTAAACCCACTTGCCCATTGGGTTTAACAATTTGAGAAGGTATGATTTTCAATAGTAAGAACTTTCTATCCGTTGATGGAATATGTTGGTGGAATTTCAATATGATTTGTTGATTCTTATCTGTTTGTCATTAGCTAAATTAGTCTAAACATTGAATGCCTTATTCTTTCATAAAATCGGAATTTAATAGTATTATAGTAGAATCAGAAGGAATATTTCCATATAATTATGACACAAGTCAAAAAAGTTGTGGAAAAATCTCTAAAGTTGCTGCCAATCAAGGAAGATGTTACAGGAAAAGAATATCAAAATACTTAGCAAATAAGGCAAGAAACTGGTTGTAAAACTTTGGTGAATTATCAGTTAATTTATTTGAAATTGGATATATTTTTCTTTCCTAATTTCTTCCAGCAGTTTCGGCCTAAGTCCAAGCTCATAATGGATTAGAACTGCTTAACTTTGTGAAATTCCAGGTATGTCACGCATCAGCTCTTATGACTTTAGATGAACCGATTGAGTTGTTACAAGAAATGGAGACGTTTAACTTCTATAAAGGAGGAATTCATGCAGGTTTGACAGTATGTGAAATTAGATAAGAATGTAGAATAGTTATCTCTTACATCAATAACCTTTCTAGTTGGGCTCTAAGTCAAAACCTACCGTGTTTGTTATTTAGTTGGATTCATTCAGATTTGAATTATGCATTGAAGGAATAGCACAATTCAGAATTAGCAACACTTCCATATGATTATACTGTGGAAGTTGACCTAAAAATCCCCAAATCAGTGGATGATTTTCTTGTAGCCGCAGAGATAATGAGTGCTCCGAAGTCTAAAATAAAAGAATTAATGCTGATGCACTTACCAAATACAAATTATGTAATTAATTTGAGATTACTTCAAATATTTTTGTCATCAAGTGTACGTAGACTCGAATAATGGTCTCGATAAAAATCATTATAAATTGCTTAAATATAGTCTTTCAATAAAGCTGTTGAAAACTTAAAGAAAATAATCAATTTAAGATTATGTAATACAGAAAAGAAGATGATTATATCGTTCCAAGCTAAATTTTCATCGAACTATCAAGATTGGTGATGATTTAATTGCAATCGTATTAAAGAATACTTGATTTGTTTGTTTGGATTAAGTTATATTGGTCAAACGGTTTTGTATTTATCAGCACTCCGGATGCATCAATGACAATATTAGGAAATAGCTAAATTTCGGTCAAATTTTAGTGAGATTAATATCGTTGCAGAAGATACTGATTCTTTCTTTTTGGAATGTAAAATATCACATTAGATACATTATTATTACCAATAGTTAATGGTAATCTTTTGGGTGCATATTTTGAAGTACGAAATGTTACAGTCTATTTAGTAACAAATAATCAGTCAAAGCTAAAGGGATAACAATAAAGGATACTGACATAAAACATCACCCTTACCTCAATTATTATAATTAAAATAAAATGTTTATAGTACTACAATGTCGATTTGGAACTAAAAATCATCAGTTATTCAGTTTCAAACAGTCAAAAGTTGCATTGACAAACGTAGATGAAACTGGATCGAGAAGAATAAAAGTCATGACTATAAAAATGAAAACAATCTACCAAAAAGATAATTTTTGATAAAACCTTGCTTTGTTTAATAAATCTTATCATAAATTGTCTTAGTTATTTATTGTGTTTGAATGAATTTTATAACATATTAGTTAATAATATAATTGTATTAAATAAATTTAAATAACAAAAATATAAAATAGATATTTGGCGTGGTTCTGACACAGTTCATTGCCATTATTTAATGATTAATTAAAATTGTTATAAAATGTTTTTTATAATTCACAAATAAATTTTCTGTGACTTTTCTATATGATATTGACAGGGTTTGCATTTGGTCATTGAGGAATTGAAGCATTCAGAACATGTCACAATATGTTTACAAGTCATGTACAAAATGGAAACTTGATTCAATTAGGACACAACATGTCAATTATTCTTTGCGCAATATTTCCTTCCAAAATATTTCAATCTCATCGATATTTGACATCCAATTTTTGATGATTTTACCGCATGAATTGTCGAATCTCAAATTCATGCAGTCCCAGAATATTTCATTGAGTCGTTCTGGAGATTCATTAATTTGATTTATGGACATGATGCAACTTGCTAGTTTCAGAACGGATCGCTCGTATCCAAACTTTTCATGTAAATATTCCACAGATTCATTAGCAAATGATTTGACAATCCTTTGGACAGTTTTCGGTGGGAGAATTTTGTAATGTTCAAGGAAATCAAATATTTCATTTTCAATTACATGTCGAGTTGAGAGTTGATAATCCATTTTCGATACACTTTCAATTGATTTTTCAAAAAACGCCATGATAATTTAGTAGAATTAATTTAAATAATAATATATTTAATTTCTCGCTTATTTATAGCACTTATGGTCTGGTGATTATGTCTATAAATACGCCAACATTAGCATCATAAAATATATTTGAAAATTTAATTATTTTTTTAGATTTTCCGAAATTTGAATTGTTTATGTGGTTGATATTAAATTGATGTGGCTTGATAGTTTTTCGATAATGTATAGGTAATTCAGCCATGGCCAACCGGTGGCCCGCGAAGCGTTTTGATGTGGTCCGGACACAATTTTAAACATTAAATCAATAATTGTCCTTTTTAGAATTCATATTCGAATTAAGCATGTTTTTAATTTAAAAAATTGATTTTATGTTTACTTGAATCGTAAAAACGAGTTATATTTATTTAAATGAATTTATTGCGGCCCGTGATGAAGCCACAAAAAAATGGCCAGCCTATTCATGACACCTTTTGTGTAATATTTTAATTCCTGATTAATTTACATTTTATTATATTTATGAAATTCAAACAACTTTAACAATTCTATTTTTTCTCGAAATTTTCATTGAAAATATTAAAATTATCCAAAATTTCTAGATTAAAAAACAAATTTTATTAGAAAAATCATTGAAAAATGTCTATAAAATCTCCATTAAAAAACCGGCAAGGAAAGAGATTAATCGATATGCCCATTGATGATGTTAGGATCTGCTACTGTCCGAGGAGACTGATTCTCGTGAGATGGGAGAATTGGTGGAGGAATTCGGAATCGATGAACATTTGTGAATTTACCATTATTTCACTATTAAAATTGAAAATAAATTAATTTTCAATTGATTATTTAGCAATATTTCTACAAAAATTTCGATGTTAAAATTCGTAGAATATTTCTCCCTAACTGATGATTAAATCTCTCATTGTCCTAAATAGAAAAGGGGGGGGGATTTTAATCATAAATAACTTTATTATTTCTCCATCAATATTTGAGATGTTTATACCGTTAATTTTATTATGAATTTCATAAATAACGGGACATGGGGGTATTGCATCTGGTTCTCTCGGGTTTATGTCACAAATAAACTGATAATATATGTTTCGTAATTCTTGGAATATCTCCTGCTTTAACACCAATCTCTAGCATGTATTTAGTTACGCTATCCATGAATTTGTTAACCTTTCACATCTACTCTTTAACTGACTATCATCTCTTACGGGTAATGGGACATCAAACAGTAACAAATTACAGAATCACAGACATAAACAATTATTCTACATTTATTATTCTTTTTACAGAAATAATTTAGTGAGTTCTTAGTCTGTAAGTAAATGTCGTCTTTGTTTTCCTTGTCTAATTTTTCATTTTAGTAAAAAGATATTTGTGGCAATTTCTTGTTGTTGACTTCGATACGAAGGTAGTTTTAAGTGTTGGAAATTGTCCAAGAATTTTACTGAATATAAAAATTCTAAAAAAGTCTTCAAATCGATCTAGTTTCTATCTTATTAGACTAAAAAGTAAGAAATTATTTGATTTAGGAATTTTCAAATATTATTGAAAAGGAGTTTAAAGTGATCAAAAAGGCTTTTTATATATTGTATAATCCGCCACTGTTGACCTTCATCATTGTCATTCCACCAATAACAAATGCCGTTTGAGATGATTTCCAAATGGATGATTCCGCTTCTGTCCCATCATACACACCACATAGCCTTCTTACAGTGGACCACTTTTGGGATTCCTTTTGGAGAAACACCCGGCGACACACAAACCTTCTTCCTTTTGAGGTTTTTGAAGAGTAGACATGATTCATTACCCGTGACGCGGTCCGTGTCTATTCAGTCCCGCCATTTCAGTCCCGCCGTTTCAGTCCCGCCAATTTAGTCCCGCCGATTCAGTCCCACCGATTCAGTCCTGGTCAAATCAGTACCGACTGTTTCAGTACTGACCGTTTAAGTCCTAAGGCCTAATTTTGGATGAAACATTGTGACGAAAAGAAAACGAAATCACGCTTAGACAAATGTAAGCAAAAACATTAGTATTAGTAAATATTAGGAATTATTAATATTTTTATTAATTTATTAATTCACAAAACGTTAAATTTTAACTAAACTAACCGTCATGACTGATGATTTGAAGTCTCAACGAGGACGTAAGAAGTTGGCGGATGAAGGGCATATTTTCAGCTTCCATAAAATGAGCGCAAACGGAGAAAAGAAGTTCTGGAGATGCGATAATCATGGAAAATACAAAGACCGGATTCACACTGATCTTAACGATGCCATAGTCAATAGAAGTGGGAGTCACAGTCACGGAAGCAATGCTGCTCGAGTTGAGGTAGTTAAAGTTAAAACATCGATAAAGAGGCGAGCCGATGAAACAATGAAACAACTGCACAAATCATAAACCATGTCATCCAGGGCATCGATCTAGCAACGATGGGTCAGATGCCAAATAAAGAGGCAAACAGGAAGGTTATTCAAAGGATCAGAAATCGATTGGCCATGGCTCCAGCAAATCCAACCAACTTAACCGAACTAATAATTCCAGAGGAATATCGAATGTACGAGTCAGTTCCAAGAGAGTAGGAACGCTTTGTACTGGGTGACACAGGACAGGATGATGTTAAGCGAATAATTCTATTTGGACGTGAAAGCCATATACGCTGGAGTCAGCAGATGGATGAAGTGTTCATTGGCGGCACGTTCAGTTTAGCTCCACTACTCTTTGAGCAAGTCTTTGTGGTGTTGGCTAAATGTGGTGGATATGTCTTCCCTGTGCTATATGCCCTCCTTGGGAACAAGCAGCAAGTTACATACGATAGGTTGTTCAGAATCATTAAAGAACTCTGGCATCAATTCAATCCGTCGTTCATCTCACTTGACTTCGAAATGGATGTTAAAAACGCAGTCCGTTCTAATTTCCCTTCAGCTGTTCTCCGAGGATGACTGTTCCACTTAATGAAGAACTTTAGAGTACATTTACGCGCTGCAGGTTTTGCTTAATCGTTACGATAATGATGCGATGTTTTCACTGCAGGCCCGGATGACCATTGTTATCGCATTCGTCCCCATCGTTAACCTAGATGTCGCTTTAAATACACTCACAGAAGAACTTCCTGATGAACTACAGCCCATCCTCAATTGGCTCGAAGAAGTTACCTTGGTAGACGCTTTGGACGCAATCGCATACGACGTGCTCCTTCCTTTCCGCCGCCATTGTAGAATGTCTATGATCGCGTTCTAAATAACCAGGACCGCACAAACAAACACGCGGAGACTGCACATCGAAGACTTCAGACGGAGCTGAAATTTGTCATCCTTCAATTTGGCGCTTTATTGACGGGCAACGAGGCGTATGTGGCAGGCACTCCAGCACTGGCAAAGAGACGCAAGTACATACAAGCTGATGATAGAATTTACAACTTAGTGTCCACATACAACGTGACATCGTAGAGTATCTTCGGGGATTGGCGCACAATTTCATTGTGCAATAACTTTGAAAGTTTTCATCTAGATGTATTTTATTATGTTATTATGTAATTAAATGTTATTAAAAGTTACCTATTTTATTGATATTTTTTATGCTAATACTTTGAGAGTTTTTTATGTAGAGATTTTATGATTTTGTTTATAAACATGTATAACATCTATTTGAATTTGGTTGGGACTGAAGCAGACGGGACTGATTCGGATGGGACTGAAATGTCCCGCTCCGCCCGTGACGAGATTCTTCAGAAACAGAGTTTGTTTATTTCGTTGCAACAAATCAGTAAAAAATATTAATGTCTGTCGTCTTTACCTATCGAAAAAGTATGGAAAGGGCTATAAAAATTATAAGTTAATGTATAAATCTTCAAAATATTATGCTGAAATAATCATTAAAATAAGCATTAAAGTTGCCAATAAGTTCATCGAATCAACGGTCGACCAGCTGACTCAACCCCTTAATGGTAAAGTTATGCTATAGATTAAAAATACTTCAAAACTTCCATCTGTTGAATCATTTAAAGATTGAACTGAAGCGGAAACAAATGAACTATGAACATTAACTGAAGGATTATGGAATGATATTCGGTCTGTTAAGTATGTTATAGCCTTTGAAAATGGTCTTACTAGAAATAAAGATTACTGCTTTTTATAATTTTTTTTTTCAATATTGGGTATGAATTGGAGAAATATGAAACTAAGTGGCATCCTGTGTCCACCGAGAGTGTCGAACGATCTTTTAGTTCAATGAATAAATTCATACTAAATTATCAAAAAGACTTGGACAAGAAACTATTCAAAATCTAATGAAAATTGCAATCGAAGGGTCAGAAGAGTTAGTTCATACATTAAAAGAAATTATCGAAAACAAGGAAAAGGCAAAGACTAAAATTAATTTGAATGATTTGTAGTGTTTTCGGTATGCTATGATTTTTATTACATTATTTTTGTTCTATTGTATATATATATCTATATATATCTTAGTGGTGAAACAATAATATCAATTAATAATAAATTTATGCAGTAATAATAACGCATTTAATACGTTTTTTACTCATTGTCAATTTTGCTGGTAACATCCTCGGAATATTTTCTATCCCTCCCGGAGAAAAATCCCTGGATTCAAAACCGCAATAAAACAAAATTGCTAAATTTAAACAAATATTTTGAGATTCAAATTTCAATATTTTCAACCAGTTCGGATTCAGTTCATATAAACAAAATAAAACAAACTGGTTGTTTAAAATAAGCTTTTCGTAAATTATTCTTTTGAAATTTAAAATTGTTTTTTTCTTTAATAAATAATTCTGTATTTTCCATTGTATTTTTAAATTTGAATTTTCAATAATTAATCTTTTTCCAATTTTTAGCAATTTTTTAATTTTATGATCTTAACATTTTAATTTTTTAATTCTTCTATATTTAAATACTAATAATGTTAATTATTACCAAATACAAAAGTAAATTTAAAACTAGATTCATTTCTAAATATTTATTTATTGAAACATTCTGCCAGTTGTTTCCGAATATTAAAACAAATTGATTTTATGAATAATGACGCTTTTCTTTGACATTGCCGATTTAAAAATATTATTTAAATGTATATATTAACATTTTATTACTAAATTAAATAATAAAGCAATTACTTAATTTTATCCATTTAAATTATTAGAGTTAATTTCATTTACAAAAAAAGTTATTAATTTAATATTAAATATATATTTCACTTGAAAAAGGCAATGCCGAAAATTCGTGAGTAACAAAAAACATCGATATATTACTGATTTAAAGTCTTCAAGCTCTCTTTGTATGTGTGTGTGTGTATTGTTAAAATTTAGATAACAAATTTCAATAAAATTAATAAATTAATGAATACTCACTGCAGTAGATTAAAAGTTGTAGGCGTCTATCATTGACTGATTAAGCTCTATTTGGGTCGAAGACAAAATTGTTATTCGCACTCTCGGATCGAATATAGAATTATATTTTTTAGTCTTTTGTTCTTTATCTAGGATCAATCCAAAAAATTGTTCATAATCATGTTCTGATTACAGAAGGAAAGTTTTCATGAATTTGGCAAAAATTGATTTTGTCTCAAAGTAAACATGGAATTCTTTTATTTAAGTTGACTTAAACCAAAACACTGAGAAAACATAAATTAAGCATGATAAACTGAGCAAATGCAACACCAAAATTGAGAAATTTTAAAATAATTAACAAATGCAAGAAGAATATCATGATATAAACATAAATAAATAACACAATTAATGCAAATTCGAATTTATGGCGATGAATAAAATTAAGAGTTATTGATAAAATATTAAAATAATAGAAAAAATTAGAAAAATGAAAGAAATAGAAATTATATGAAAATTCAAAGAAAAATACGAAATCAATTATGAAGTCGCAATAACTAAAAATTAAATAAAATATAAAAATTGAGAAATTAATTAAATAAATAATAAAAATCGTAAGCAAACAAGTGATAAAAATAAAATCAAAAAAGAAATTGCTTTTAAAATATTTGAATTTGTTTTAATACACTAATACATACAAACCAACTAGTACACCCAATTAAGGCTATATAAACGCATTTTGGTCACAATTTAATGAAATTTTTTGCTGAAATTTATCAACTTTTATTCGAACCTTTATTTTACGCAATTTTTGTAATGTATTTATTATTTTTTATGACAATTTTTAACATGTTTTTTTTTAATTAATTTTAATTTTATTAAAGTTGGGATCATTTTCTGCAAATTCTACGTTTTTACGAAACACATCCAAAAACAAAAACATGTGTAAGATGTTAAAGTTTATGAATATACTCAAATCATCGGGATGTTGGAGCAGTTTTCCTATTATATACAGTTAATCATGTAAACTCCCGTCACGCGGTTGACGAAGGTTTTGTTGAGGGGGGAACGCTTTATCACACCGAAAAAGTCTGCTGTCGATGTGACTTCGTGCTTCGATATCACGCTCGCAATAAGCAATAAGCAATCACATAAGGAATGATACAATGTTATTTATAAAATTTGAACAAATATAGCCAAAAAATAGATAATATAATAGTAACATAAAATAGATCATTTACATATTGATGATTATATATAACCAAAATATAATTACATATTTTGTTCAAAATTTTTATTATTTTACCTTTTCACCAGACCCAAGACAATTGTCTTTTTTGTCTATGCGAAAGTCCGTAATAATACGCATTTAATAATTCAAAGCAAAATTATGTATAAAAAATTACGATGCAACTGACTGAATTTCTTTTTTTGATTTTTGGCGAGGTGGTATACTTGTACCTCTTTTTAATTAGTAGGTCTTTAATTAATACATTTACTTTAGAAATAGATCCAATTATACATTCGAGAACCTTTTTAGAAAATAATGACTAAATTCTATAATTTTATTTCTACAATTATAAATTTTTTTAAAATTATTAAAATATCATTTAAATTTTAAATTCTAAAATTAAATAATAATTATTCATGTTGAGGCTGTAATATCTTGCGCTCTTAATCATTGCCTATGACTCAGAAATCATGCTGGAAAATTACGGGAGAAAATTAATTTTCCGTTAATTCGGTTAGTATCCTTGATGTAGATTTCACCGGATTACAATTGTCATCTCTCGTAAGTCTTGTTTTCTTATCCATTTCTAGGATTCTTGTCGACAGAATGGATAAGTATAGACAAAATATAACATTGCATACATATACATACAGTCCCATACAGTTGAAGAGCGTGCCCATTGAAACATGAAATCCTGTGAAACATGATTGTTATCCGTAGGTTTCCGTTTATTAATTCAACTGAATTACAAAAATTTCCAGCTTCACCGACGTGGAATGTTTCTCCAACCTGTCAAAGCATAAATTTCTAATAATAAATCTTTGAATTTAAATGGTAAAAATTCTGTATTTTTTACTAGAGTTTGATATTTTCATAGTTTATGTATTATATAATGCATGGCTTTCTAAAACTATGGGTCGCGACCCCTAGCGAAATATCGCAAAATTTTGATAAAAAATATCCAAATATATAAAATTGCATAATTGTCGTATGTTTTCCTACTCATTGGGCAAATGGGAATTTGTCCGTAGTGACCAATATAAAGTCAGTCACAAAATTAACGATCTATTTAGCGATTTCCAGTACTTAAATTTCATTAAAATATGAAAATTTATATATCTTTATTTTTAATTAAAAGGGGTCGCAAAAAATGTTTACAATCATAAAAGGGGATCGTGAATGAAAAAAGTTTAAGAAGTCCTGATATAATGTATGAATACAATAATTTGCTCAAGATATTTACTAAATTTATTTCCTGATTAAGTTATAATATTATTTTAATTAATTTACTTTTTATCTTTCTTAAGTCTAGGTTAACTAGGTTAACGAATGATTATTTGACTAACACTTAATAAAAATGGTGCTGAAAATTTGTGGAAATTTTTAAGACTTTGATTGATCTATATTCATCCAATAAAAAAGTGTTAAAGATTATTTGATGAAACTTATATTTTGTTTCAAAATTTGACAGAGTAAATTAATATTTACAACAAGGCCGTCTTATTCAACAGGCCTTCGAAACAGAATGAATAAAAAAATTACTGCGACAGACTAATCAAAATTTGAAGATATGATGATTTCGAACAGTGGTTCCCTGTGATACGTGTACCGGTACCGGTAGGTGATAAATAATAAGGAAAACAATATTTTGCGTAAAATAATTTGTTTTTATACGATAAATCATCAACCCAAAACGTATTGTTTGTCTTAATTCAATCCGAATACTTTCCCCTTCTATAGTAGTTGGTAACAACGTGACGCATAATCATGAACCAGAGGCAGAGCTGTCAGTTCTTAACGACGAAAAGCCGAACAAAGTTCATGTCTCTCCGATGATTAACGCACATGAATTATGTTATTACATGTTAGGTATTCGACTTCTGTCGTATCACACACTTTTTCGTGCTATAACAGCTATGAGGGGTAATTTCCATCGGCCTGTATGTATCTGTTCATGTTTAAAGAAGGTTACAATAACTTATAATTACAATGGTAACCAAGAGTGTAATGGTACAACTCGTACGCAACAAATATCGCTTATTGCACAAAATAGCGTACCGTATATACTCGTGTATAAACCGATCCGTATATAAGCCGAAGTGAGTTTTTATAGTCAATTTTTTGTCCAAAATCAAGTACCCGTATATAAGCCGAGGTAAAAAAAATAGCTAAAATCTGACGAATTATTTAAATAATCACAAAATCTTGTTTTTGACATGTTAGCTTAAAAATTAGCTTAAAAAATTGCCCAGAATTTCTCGGCTTTTACACGAGTATATACGGTAAGTTAAATATGTAAGTATATTTAAATACTCTCAATAAATATTTCATGATTTTGAACTTTAGGGAATTTAAAGTTAGGGAATTTAAACTATAGGATAGTGTCAACTTCATGGAAAGTACGCAATATGTTTATTAATAAGTCAAAAACTCCGGTTGAATTGTGTTCCGATCTCGTTTATCAGTTTACATGTAATGGGTGTAATGCCACATACATTGGAGAGACTTCCCGTCATCTCTGTATTCGAGCTCGAGAACATTGTAGACCGAAGGTTAGGACCCATATTGGTGAGCACAATAAGGGCTGTAAGATTAAAATAGGTATGTCTGATTTTAAAATTTTATTAAAAAATTTCGATAATTATTGGGAACGTGTGATTTGTGAGGCGTTGTTGATAAAATCATTGAATCCGAAAATTAATGTGCAGAATGCAGTAAATACTTGTGTTTTGAGTGTTTTTAAATAAGTTTTTAAATAGGTTTTTTATATTTTATGTATTGATTGTTGTATTAAATTAAATAATTAATAAAAAAAAATTTTTAAATTATTAAATTAAATTTTAAAAAAAAATAATATATTTTTTTTATAAAATAAAAATTTTTTTTATATATAATTAATAAATTTGTTTAAAATCCTTAATTTAATGAGTTATTATATCCCACCTGATGATGACAGGAAAACTGTCGAAATTAATCGTGAAAAGAATGTTTGATTGGCGTTATCTTATAATTAAATCATTGCCATGTATGTTTAACTATTTATTTTGAACTTTATTGATTTTTTTTGTTTACAGTAAGCGCTCTGCCCCTTTTCTTTTAGAACTGCACCCTCTTTTTAGGACTCGATTTTTTCAAAAATATTTATTCTCAGGCACGCCATCATATTGTCTACTACATACCGGTACAACATTTTAAAAAGTTTAAGAACCACTGATTTAGAAAATATTAAGATGATTTAGGAAGTATTAAAATGAGTAACTATATTTACAGCAGGGAAAGCATACACTAACTCAAATGGAGGTGGAAAAGGTTTAATAATAAACAGTTGAAATATCAAAGTTATTTGTACAAATGACAGAAAAATTTTTTTTAAATATCACGAAACACTTACTTAACTAAACAATAAGTTTTTTTTTAAAAATATTTTATTTTTAAAAACATCGCAGTTAGGTGGCTGCTAGTTCACTAATAAATAAGTTAATTACTGGTAATTAGTTCAGCTAATTTTCCATTTTCCTTGGCATACTCATATACAACAGTCCGTGCGAGACTCACCCGTCTGTTAAATACAAAAAAGTTGATAGTTGAAAATAGCACAGTTGACATAGAAATAGAAGCTAGAATGGAAAGTGCAAATATCACATTGTTACCGTTCACCGTTTAGGAGTTCATGTGGCAGACAAACACTTGTATTGCCTGTTTTATAGTATTGATATTTGTATTTAAATTAATAAATAACAATTTTTTCTAAGTATCATATAAAAATTATGGGAGAACAAGTTTCTTAACCTCTTAACGTCCCATTAAAAATTCAGAAAGCGGTCGTTTTTCCGTCAATTGTTTTATTCTTTATTTTATTTATATACAAAAGAACATTAACAAATCTAATAAAACAAAATGTGTAATTTGCAAAAAAAGGTGGACTAAACTTCGTATACTTAGGCAAATATTTTCTGCAGACATGAACTGTCTAGTGGATATATTCGGTTGTCATTAGATGTGAAATCAAATTTCAAGTTTACATGTATTAACTCGGTTGAGTGTGTTAAGAAGTTAATCATATCAGTAAAATATTTTATCTTTTTGTTCACCCTTGATTTGTTTTTTTTTCTTTAAAATATCACTGATCTTCATTTATGATTTTCACTATTAACCAATGCTAAATAGGAATAAAAAACATTGATTTTTTTTTAAATTGCCTTAGTTACACTACTAAATAATTATTATTTGATATAATTATTATTGTATATAATTATTATGAAAGCATTATTCAAATAAATCACGTGGTTTCCACAACGGTTTGAGATTGATTCATCATAGGTGATGATTAAGTAAGGAGGAATTCATGTAAAGACATTAAAACAAAAAAATAAGATAACAAATTATCAAAATTAGCAGCCTGGATAAAATCCACGGCAAAACACATTAGTCAAGCCGTATTAGTGTAACACAAGTAGTATACGAGATGTACAGATTAAATTTATGGAGTGAAATTAAAGAGACGAATTTGCGGAACGTAACAATACACAATTTTGTATTTTTTATGGATTCTTTTGATTAATTTTTATGAAGTATGAATCATGAGTGTGAACTTTTTACGAGAGCCCCCGGCAAGACTCTTTAAAATTATTATTAGTGTTGAAAAATCTATACAAATTTAGGCGGCATTCACATAATCATCAAATTGATGAGATCTCATTTATTGGAATTTCACTTGAAATGCACTCTTGTTTTGTTTTAATCGGAATAAAATTATTGATTAAATTCAAATAATAACCGCATTAAATTTTAATAAATTAAAATTTTCAAAATTAATTATTTATTACCAATAACTAGAAATTTTTCCTCATAAGAAAAAATTATTTTGAAGCTCCCATTTGGTAGCTGAATAATTTGAACGAATGAATTAAGTTACGAAATGATATAGCTGCAGGGGTCCTCGCCAGTTAAAGTTTATGGGTCAATACATTTTTATGTTAAGAATATAACAATTTTTCCAAATATTTGTTTGTACGGAATGACGTCACTACAAAATGTTTACGGTCCACCGAATTTTACCAGTAGGTGTGTATGTCAAATTAATCAAATTGTTGTGTGCACAAAGTTACTTGGGTGGTAACATTTATATTTTTTCACTTGAAATTCACTTGAAAAAGGCAGTGCCGAAAATTCGTGAGTATCAACAAACATCGATATATTACTGATTTATAGTCTTCAAGCTCTCTTTAATAAATTTATATTTTTGCCTAGTGATATAACATAAAATGTGGTGTGTACACGAATAAAATTGTATTGATCTTTGTCAAAATCCTATGAGATTTTACATCCAATTAAATTTAATCCCACAACCAAGCAGACAGTCACACGCTCATTCATTCTCATTCATTCATTACTCTTCTTACTCTTACTCTTAATCTTACTCTTCCAATAAACTCATCTTAACATTTCACTCACACAGATTGAAATAAACTTGATAATTCTTTTACTGGTGTGATGGTGGGGCCTCTTCACTTCACTCTATTCACTGACACGGATTGAATTAAAGCGCTGTTCATTATTACACTTGTGACGGTCCTCATTCACATAAATATTGCATTCATATCGCCTAGAAATGAAACGTATCTTTGAAAGTGGAACTGATAAAAGGAAGACACGGAAGCAACTGTTAGCTCACAAAGAAAGTCTCTCAAAGATTTTTATTTTCTACCAAAATTAAGTTATATTCTTTATTCACTGTTAATCGTTGACACTTGCAAATTTTACCTATGGTCATTCTTGCAATATGTAGTAAAAGTAAACTTTATGATTATTCCAGAGGAATCGATTATTTCAAGCAATGTAACAGCCTAAAAACAGTTGAGAAAAGGTATCATAAATATTCATATCCACGCGACATTCGAATTACCACAGAATTTGAAGGTAATATGGCTAATGTTGGGGACCTTCGGAAGACTGAAATGTTAAGTGATGATCCTGGAACATTGCCAGCAGTAATGAATGACAAACAACGCATTTACCTTGTGAAGCGTGAACCACAGAAAATTATGAATTATTCCTTTCCTTTGAATGCTGCGTCACGTCACTTCACAGATAGCAATTACTATATCAGTATGAAGAATGGTGAGAAAGTTCTTCAAACCTGGTTTGTCTACTCCAAAGCAAGTGATTCAGTAATATATATATATTCTAAGTTTACTGAGTTATTTCATTTAGTGCTCATCTCCTTTCTCTTGCAAACCCAAGTTTGCATCTCAGTAACGTGGCGCATTGTCTTATACATTGATTCTTTATAAACCGTTATTACAAATGTTACATCTGAAACTGAATTTCGCTTAATTTGGGGGTCAAAAACCAAAAAAAAACTAAAGGAAATTAAAATAAATGGATATTTTTCAAAAAGAGGAAATTACAGGGGTTCGAGTTGTTTAATTTTTGGAGAATAACTTTGCAATAATAACGAGTTTAAACCTTTAATTAATTCGATTTTATTTGAATGAAAAACACCCGATTCTTGCACCAAATTTTTCAAATTGTTATGGAAAATCTTTTATAAATATTTTTAAAGAGTATTGTCTATCGTGGTAAAGGGTAAAATCAGAATGGAGCTTGACACTATAAGTTATATCTAAGCGTGAGGGTGAAATGATAGAGTCATTTTTTGACATTTAGCATTTATTCTTATTTAATTCAAATGTGTGATCTCGCAAATATTTCTGTGTGTGGTTGATAAACCGAATTTTATTGGACGTAGGAAGCGGACTGTATGATGATTGGTTCAGTTATGTAAACCCATATTTTGCAATCTCAGTGTCATCTAAAGATGTTAAGGTTATCATGAAACAAAATAAGCTGCTAATTGCGTATCTTGTTATGTAGGACCGTAATTTAGTTGATCAAATAAATTTAGTAATCCCAGCTGATAATGATTTGAAGGAAATTTACTTCTCAGACTTTGAGAATCCCGGAAGATACTCTTACCATGTGAAATGAACGGTGCATATTTGATAGCTTTTTACAGATAACTAAGTTTAATATATAGACTTAAAGGTGTTTCAAATGATCCAACTGCAAAGATTATTTCGCAGGTCAGTTGTTTCACCTGAGCTTTTCTTCAGAAGCATTTAGTCATACAAAAAAACCTGCTTGGATAATCTTCATCTCCTCAGCCACTATTTCCTTCTAATTTGTAATTTTTTTCCAACTATTTCCACAGATCTGTCATTCATTAGACCAGGCGTGGCCAAGCCGAGGCCCGTGGGTCGCATAAGGCCCTTTATGTATATTATGTGACCCGTGGCATGATTATTAAAATAAATATATTACAAAATCTACTAAAATTATTAAATACAGACTTTTTTGAAAAAGTATTGACTACAAAATGCAATATTAAAAAGTTTTTATTATGTTTTTTAGTCCGTCTCATTATAATTTTTGTTTTGTGAAAAGTTTATATTCATAATCTTCATTAGTTTTTATTTGGTTGCATATTTTTAGGCGAAATAAAATTATTGTAAACATTTTTGTTTTATATAATGAAATGTTAAAGAAAAATTAAATAAATAAGTAAGTAACAGTAAATGCACTTATTTTGAATAATTATACATAACTTTAATTATATTTGGCCTTGAGAATGAATTCCAAAAAAAAGAGTTTCAGAAGAAAACAGAAAATACAGCGATCGTTTGGAAAAAAATTACTTCTTTATAATCCAGAACTCAAAATTAACATGTTTGATTTGCCGAGCTGTTTTTAAGGAATACAATGTTAAAAGACATCATGAAATGAAACATGACGTATATGTGAAATCTAATAAAGAATTGAGAAAAATTAAGTTAGCCGAGCTAAAATCCAAATTAAAATCACAGCAGAAAACTGTTTAGTTCTTTCATTACAACACAACTGTCGCAATGTTAATCCCTAAGAAAATGAAACCAATTTCGGACGGAGAGTTTGTATAAGAATGTATGGCAGCTGTTATAGAAGATGTTATGCCAGATAAACATAAAATGATTTCAAGCATAAGTTTGTCGCTTCAAACTATTCGTCGTCGCATTAATGATTTTTCAGATGAAATAGTGGTGACTTTACGAGAGCGAATTCAACAATTCAAAGCATATTCTCTAGCTTTCGACGAAAGTACAGATATTTCAGATACACCACAACTTGCTGTATTTATTCGTGGATTTAACGATTCTTTCGGAGTGACACAAGAAATGTTAAATCTTTGAAATTTGAAAGACACCACTAGAGGAGAGGATGTTTTTTACGCTATAAAAAATGTTTATCTTGGAATTCTTTACATTTAGAGAAGCTTTCTGGACTAACAACGAATGGTGCGCCTGCGATGATTGGTAAAAATAAAGGAACTGTAAAGTTGTTTATGGATAAACTTGAAACCCAGTGAAATATTTGTAATACACTGTTTGATACATCAGCAAAATTTATGTGTACATGAACGATGTAATGGATGTGGTAATAAAAACATTTAACTATATTCGAATCCATGCGCTTCAGCATCGCAAGTTCAAAGCATACTTTGACGAATTAAGTTCGGAATACGGCGATATTGTCTATTTTACCAAAGTTAGATGGTTGAGTCGCGGAAATAGAAAATTTTATGGCTTAAGAGAGAAATTCAGTTTCAAATTTAAATGACGAAATGTGTTTGTTGGACCTGTGCTTCTTAGTAGATATAACCGAAAAAATTAACCAGCTAAACAAAGAGTTACATGGGCAAGATAATTTAATTATTGATGCTTGTAATCATATAAAAGCATTCCAAAACAAGCTAATTTTATTTGAGTCCCAACTTAGAAATAACAATCTTCATCATTTTCCGTTATTAAAAGAATTTAATAGCAGTCAAACTATTAATTTTGCAAAGTACACTGATGAAATTAAAAAACTTTCAGCTGAATTTACTCGTCGTTTCTCAGACTTACAAAATATGACAAAACGTTTGAGATATTTTCTTCACCATTTCAAGTTGACGTTTTCACTGTTCCAGAAGCTTTACAGATGGAAATAATTAATTTGCAGTGTAACAATGAGTTCATAAAACGACATCAAAAATTGAGTTCTACAACACGTATATAACAGCAGAAAAGTATCCTAACTTAAGATTATTTGCTCAAAAAATTGTAAGCGCCTTCGGATCTACATATGTTTGTCAAGACTTTTTTTCAAAAATTAATAAAAGTAAATTTCACGCTTCATTAACGGACCAAAACTTTGAAAGCCAATTACGATGTGCAACTACCAAAATTGATGTAGATTTAAAAACATTGAGCGACGGAAAGCTTAGATTTATTTGATTAACAAAGAGAGCATTAAATTTAGTAAATAATAAATATATCAAATAAATATATCGCAAAATTTCATTCATAACTTATAAATAAAAATAAATAATATTTTGTTTTATTGTATTATTCCATTAAACCCTTTATGTATAAACTTTTCATTGGGTTATTTTATTTAAGTAAATGGTTATAGAAAAAGGGGACTAGGCAGATTCTATTGCGTTGTTATATATGAAGATCGTTTGACCACTGTCACACCACTGAAGAAAATATGTAATATTTATTATTGGTCAATCCTGAGTCACATTGAGTATTGCTTGTAATTTTTCTGTTGGGTTGCGCACACAGTCGTGAGACAAGGAATTCTTGTTTTAAGGTTTTGATGATAATGACAATGAAAATTTTGATGAATGTGAAAATTCAAATATTGACAATTATGACAATAAAAGTGTTTACGGGAATAACAATGATGTATGTTTTAATTCAAGCAGTTCTTTCTTTGTACGCTTCAGGTCGTTCCTCGAGTATCGTTCTGGACTCTAGTGATCCTATATCACACACTATGGCAATTTATGAAACCTTATCAAGTGGTTTGACAATGTATCCTGGTGTTACTGTTTGATTGCACATCTGAATTCCATTTCAAAATTGTATGAGAATTTACCAATTATGACAAATGTATTTTTCAATTTCCATGAAAAAAAATTACACATAAAAACTTATATATCTTCCATTTCTTTCAAACTATAAGTAATTTTTTTATTTTCCATTTATCACGAATTTTCATCACAACTCATTTCTAAACTCTTGTAAAAAGGTTAGTGTTGAAAATTCATGTTAAATTTAAAACAAAATATTGATCTATTCTGAAAGAAATTTAAACAAATTAGATGTAAAGAAGATAAAATATTTTATTGTTATTCAGAATTATTATCAGTCTCTTTTTAAGGGTTTTGTTCAAAATGATATCTTATTTTGATTTGTCTCTGTCACAGCAATGCGAATTGTTTTCTCTAAAATCTTGAAAATTTGTTAAATAATTTTTTCTAAAGACTTTTTCCGGAATACTTTAAGAACTGCAAAAAATGAATTGATAGACAATTTTCATAAAAACTTTTCAGTTTTGAAAGAGATTTTAATAGTCTCCTTGTTCTAAATGAAATTGTAATGATTAATTTATGAAAGTGAATTTTGTTTTCCAGAAATGGTTTTTGCTGTTAAACAATTTTATTTTCCCCTACATATTCCCGAGGACATTTTATGTCTTATGAGTATCTAAAAAGAATTAGTACAAATTATCTGAAACAAATAAAGAAAAAGGTCTCCACCAAAGAATTCGGAATTCTTCCATAGCCTTGCCAGAAATCCATGTTGTTTTAATTTGCGTAAATTTAATTAAATAATTAAAATTTACTTAATTATTTTGTCCTATATATTCAAAATCAAAATTGTTTAATTTGAAAAAAAAATCTTTACGAATAAACAATATTGGAATAAACTTTCTTTTATCGATTTTCACATATCTTAATTGTGAAATCCTAAATCAAATAACTCGAATAAAAATAAACAAACAAATCATTGGTTTTGTCAGAATTTTCTTGGTATGAAATCACAGCACTCAACAGAAAAATCGATCAACAGTTTTGCACTTTTCAAGGTCGCCATAAACAACATAATGATTTAATTACAGATTAAAATTCGTAACAATTTAAACAAAAAAAATTTAAAAATCTGGTTTATGTCCAAAATAAGAATATGTTAGTATTTACTTTTCCAGTGATAAAATAAATATAAATATATAATATATGTTAAATTCAAATACAAATATTAAAACAAAACAAATTTTTCAATAAATACAGAAATTAACACTTTGAGTGCCAAAGAGCATGATTTATACACTAACCAGGAGTGCCAGGCGTTATATAGAGAAGTAAATATAGTTTTAGTATTTTTATACTTCCAATTAATAAATATTTTAATTTTTTTTAATTTGTTCGATCAATAAATTAAGTGCAATGAAAAATTCTATGTGAACCTCAGTTCTAATACACATGTTTGCAATGAATAAACGCATCTATAATGTAATAAAAATCAATAAGTATCAATAACCATCACACAAACTTAGCTGTGTGTTGAGTTTCGGGGTTGTAATGAATAAACGCATTTAATATAGAAAGTGAGAAACTGGTAGAAAAAATAAACTGACACACAAACACAACACATAGTAAAAAATGCATGCAAAATTTCGATATGTTGAATCGTTGTAATGAATAAATGCACTATAATAAATCATTTACAGAAATTTTTAGAAAAACATGACCGAAAAAATTTTGACGAAAATTTAGAAAATTCAACTTTGAGTTGTATAGATAAGGAAGACATTATTTTGTAAGATTTTAAAAAAAATTTAAAGATTTGGAAACTATTTTGAACACATTCACAGTTTTCCCTAAATGCTGTAAAAATAGATATTTTTGGGGATTAATAAATTATATTTGTCAATTAATTACTTTATAAATAATATAACTCACGTTGTATCGAAATATATCTAAATTTTTATTAATAACTATCTAAAAATCCTTTAAAAATTAATTATAAATAATTTATTATAGAAAATGCTGAGAAAAAGTAGTATTTAAGAGCTTGAATAATGATCTCATATCTATATGGATCAAAATCCAAGCATTAGTTTACTTTAAATTAAAAAAATTACTTGAAAGCAGGGCCGGCTGTGGGTTTGATGGACCTCGGGGAAATATTATATGAGATACTCCTTTCCAAAAAGGAAGAAAAGATACATGAACATAATTTTATCAATTTATTTAATGAAATATTTATTTCTTCAGTATATTCAATAATATACATACATAAACATAATATTTTTATTCTTATTTCATGAAAACTTCTTTTACTGCTAATTCTTTGATAATATCATAAAAATTTATCTGTTTTGTTACCTCCTGCTTTATTGACAACATATTCACCCTCTCTAACCAATCTTGATCTTAAATAATTTTTAATCAACTTTAATTTGGAAACTGCGTTGCATTTGGTGTCAAAAATTTGCCCTAGCTGCTAATAATTGTTAGAAATATGAAAGCACCGGGTCTCGGGAAAAATAATTTTTTTCTAAAAGTCATTTCTAAAATGGCTAAAACTTACAAATTAACAATTTCATCACAAATGGTGACGCATCTATAATTGGTTGAACACACCAACCTATATTGTAGTTGCGTTTATTCATTGCAAACGAGTGTATGTTTGGATGCAGTAAAGCACCAATAGAAATATCCGCAAATATTTTACGATATTGGATTGTTTGAAAGGTTTTTTGGTATATTTTTCTAGTATTAAACCATTTACACAAACTTTAATGGTTTTCATATAATTTCTTTGCATACCTCATAATTTGACAGGGGAAATATTCCACTTTTAACCCCTAAAACATTGATTTTTTGAATCTGAAATTACCATTAGTTTTTCGTATTTTGTGTAACTATATGATCAGAAAATATTTATTTAACTAAAATTGTAAAATCAAACAATGTTCTACAAGAAATGGTATACGTAGATTAAACGAATGTTGATTATAACATATTGCCGCACCGTTTAAGTATACTCTTGAAATATACCCAACTTTCACGAAAAACTTCAGAATTCCTAGACTCCATGGTTCTTGAAAGCGGAAAATTTTACAACATGTCGTTTAACAATTAATTAATAATTAACAATTTTGAACTTATAAATAATTTTTATGTTTTATTCTTTAAATATGTAATAAACTTTCATATTTTTTAATAATAATTTTAGTACTGTTTTCTCGCATATAGCCTGCATACGCAGATAACCAGCGGGTTTTTAAGTTTTATGTAAAAATTAACCAATATAGTAAATTAACCAATACGTGTAAAAAGGTTTGATATAACCCGCGTCCATATTTACCCCGCACCCTTTGCGGGGTATGTAAAATTCGGTATAACCCGCAGGTTATATGCGGGAAAATGGTAGATGTTTTTTCATTGTAAAGTCCCAAAGCCGTTTCTAGTCTCATTGATATATTAAAAACAATCTGGTGGCAATTCTCATTTAAAAATTTTAGTAATTTTATTTTCAAAACTATTGCACAATCAAGAAGCACTTATTTTTATAATTACTGCTGGCTACTTGAAACCAGAAAATGATCACAAAAGCCCTTCATATTGCAAAGGAAACACTTCAACCCTTGCTCTTTATTTTTACATTTATCATAGTAATATGAAGAATAGGATTTTTAAAAAATACATTAAAATCATTTTTAATATAATAGACATTACACAATTAATAATTAATAAATAATAATTTAATAATTAATTAATTAATAATTTATTTATAAGAAAAGTTTAATTTTTTAAAAAATATTATTTTTCAACTTCAGTGTCCCCCTCTCTCTTTATGATGAACAATAAACATTTGTTTTATAAATGAATAAAATTATGTAATACCCCACACAAATAAATTTATATAAATTAATTACATAATCAATGCAAATAAAACAGACACTTCAATTCCTATTTATTTTATCCCACTTCCTATTATTTATTTATTTAGTGATTCATTTATACAAATTCAATTAGTCTAGGCCTCTTCTAATTCCTTATTTATTTATACTACTTTTGCATGTACTTTGAAATAATTGAATTTGCGTATTTTTTTAAAATTACTTAAAGAAATAATAATAATAATAATAATAATAATAATAATAATAATAATAATAATATAATATAATATAATATTATTATTATTATTATTATTATTATTATTATTATTATTATTATTATTATTATTATTATTATTATTATTATAAAAACTTTTATAATAATAGTAATAATAATAATTGCTTTACTCAAAACTACATTGAAAATCTTCAACTTAAGCATTTATTCAAGATTAATGACTGGCTTACCATCGACTTCAGAGCTGAAATGTTTTTTTGATTTTTTTAGCCTTCTATTTCAAAATTTTGAAGTTATCTCCAAATCTTCTGGAAATATAGTTTTGCATAAGCTATAATTTATTCAAATCCATTGTTCATATATGTAATCAAACAACATAAAAGTATCAAATGACGAAAATGCTACAGAATAACCATTGAATTCCCTTTAAAGTTCCTTGCTTAGAAACTTTTAGTGGAAAAGTAAATCGTACTAAATAATCTTTCATTATGTTTACAGGTGATTTTTTATTGTTTTTGACTTCGAATGTTTCTGATATTTTAAGAAATTTTAAGAAGGAAATTTTTTTATGTTTATTTTTATCATCTTCAGTCAAGTCACAGAATCGTCTGTTATATTTAGTTGTTCTTCATTATATGTTGATATTTTTGTTTCATATGCTTCTTGGCTTCTAACAACATCAATAATTCTTTAAAATTGCTTTGCCATTGTCATTTTTCTTATTTTGCTTAACTTTCTTAACTTTTTATTCGTACATATTTTCTGTCAATATCTCTTTCTCGGATTGGTCTAAACATTTTATGAGAAAAGGATTTGTTTTCAAGATTTTTTCGAAGACATTAATAAATTTTTAATTTTATTAATATTTTATAAAAACTGTTAAATAATAACCAAAACAAAGTCAGTATAGAAATAATTTATAAAAGTTTATAGCATTTTTCACTTATGCTTAAAGAAAGAAATATTTTTTCTACTTAAAACTTTTAATTGCATAGCTTTTGATAATCGCGGCCCTGATTGCGTAGAATCGATCTGATTGGTTCAAATAAAGTCTTGTATTTATGGACCGAAGAATGATTTAATGAAAAGATTTATGAAAGATTTTATCTTCGTATTATTAATATTCCTACATTATAAAATAATAATCGAAAATATAATAAAAGATCGCGTGATCTCAAAAGTCGTCAATAAAATCGCCTTCAATGGTCGCCATCTGTTTCAATCACATTTTACATTAAGCGAGCTTGTTGAAAATTTCCTTTTTTCGTGATATCTAGGAATATAATAAATATTAAATACATTGAATATATTCGGATCATTAGTTTTTGTTTATTTTCCCCAAGCCAGAAAGACATTTCATTTGCAATAAATTCTCGGAAAAAGAAATTATTATCACCATTGTAACAAAAACACTGATTTAATGATTCACGAAAAATACAAAATAGGAAAACGTTTAGTAAACTATTTTTCGTGTTAGAGGGGAGAAACTATCTCAAAGTTTACTTGCATTAACTACCTAACTTATTGTTTTAATTCATAAACAAACACTCGCATATCTCATGTCCTTGTCAAATACACATTTAATCATATTTTCCATGTTTGAAGCAATTTTTCACTGTGAAATGTATCAAATTTTCCCCAACTAATCATGCCCAATGTATCCATCTTCATATTACCCCATTTCCATGATATTCCATTTTCATACGTTTTCATTGGTACTGTCAAACCTATCTTGTGTATCGTATTAAAATGTGAAAATTCAATATTCTGAGGGTTATAATAAAGACATGGTTAAAAACTTAATTAAGATTAATACTCCTCTCGATTTAGGAGCTACGACGCGCCAATTGGCCCGAATCAGTGTCATGCATATACCTCCGAATCTTCCTCTGTCAAAATTACATCCCTATTTGTCATACTGGTCCATAATAAACTATTTTTATTGGCATTGATCAATTGTTAAAATGACATTTAAATATTCTACTTTTCACATAAAAAATTTAAGAATAGAAATGGTTTAAGATAGAAACGAATGGGTTTATTATTAACTTTTATCGAAGAAATTATTTTCATTCCAGGAATTTAAAATAATGTCCAAGTGAACTCTCAAAAAAGAGTTAATAATATATAATCCCAACCGGATTTTTCTTAGTTGGTATCTCCCATTATTTCGGTGAACTTGCTGTCCATGAAATCTGTTTCACTAATCATAATCCGCAAAATACTTCTAAAATTTATTTTATTAAATTAAAAACTGAAGAAAAAAAAATTGGCAAATCTTGTTAAAAAATTCAATCATTTTAATTTATGCATGACATTGCTACCGTGATTTTCTGTGTTGAAGGAAATAATCTTTTCCCTCAAAAATAATCAATTATAAATTTAATTTTCGGTAAATCAACCTATAAAAAATATTTATTTCGGAAATTTTTTGGCATAAAACTGTTAAAAATTTTTAAATAAATATTGATTATTAAAATTATTTTTAATTAAAAAATAATCGATATTATTAATCGATACTTGAACTTGTCAAATTAATCAACTCAGCTGGAAATTTAAAACTCAATTTCACAGTTGTGCTTATTGAATAATAGATTAACTGAATAAGAAAAAAAATATCAATTAAAATTGTAATAACATTTTTAAAATTTTTAATTTTTAAATTTTAAAAATGTTATTAACTTTAGATATTTTTTAAAAAATAAACTCATCATGAATTAATTTGATTTATTTTTTTTATAATAAGCAATCTCTCCTTTCATTGTCATTTAATATTACACAATCAATGGTTTACGTAACTTTTTCAATTGATTCTTTTCTTTTGTCAAGTATATATTGTGTAAGACAATGACATTGCTCCTAATTTTAACAAATTTATTGATCGGATTCCATGATAATCAAAAAAGAATTAAAGTGTGAAAATTCAATAATAGATTTAGATCAAATTATTGATTTTTTAAAATTAATTTATTAATTAATTGAAATTAATTCGATTACTATTTGAAAATTTAATACGAAATGATTGGAAAACTTCGACTTAACTGTTGCGCAATATTAAAGAAATTTGATTATAATTGTGTCGAGTTTCACAATTAAATACGATTTCGAATAAAATTACATAATTGTTAAATTTTGAGGAAAATAATAGACAAGATTAAATCTATGTTGATTTTTTTTTATGATTCTGGCTCCCAAATTTTCCCTGTTTAAATTCATTCCCCCCCTGCTTCTGTGTTCCTTTTTTTAACTCTTGAGTAGCTATCAAAAATTATTAAAATAGTGAATAATCAAATTCAAAAAAATGCAAATTATGGGAAATATATTTATCAAAGGAAATATAACAACTGACTCACTGGAGATTTTAAATAAGTTTTATTATTATTATTATTATTATTATTATTATTATTATTATTATTATTATTATTATTATTATTATTATTATTATTATTATTATTATTATTTTTATTATTATTATTATTTTTATTATTATTATTATTATTATTATTATTATTATTATTATTATTATTATTATTATTATTATTATTATTATTATTATTATTATTATTATTATTAGAAGTCATTTCGAAAGGCATTCTTTTACACGACAAGTTTTAGTTAAATCAAATTTTTATTTCTTGCCACCTGTTTAGTAACCAACTATTCATTCAATCTTCTAACTTATGGCGAAAAATAACTTTATATAAAATATCTAAAAATAAAACCGAAATACCGTTCAACAATTGGAAACATTTCCCTTACTATTTTTTCTTCAATGATAAACTTTTTCCTACATTTAATTTATTGAGTGAAAGTATGTCAGCACTGTGTGAAAGCGTGACAATAGGCTAAAAGTTCTAGGCAGTGCGTCTGGACACTTGATATAAGGAATACTGACGGCCCAGAATGAAACACTAGAATAATAATACTAATAATTACTATAAATATAAATTATATATTAATAACTTAATATAAATTAAGGGTATTTTTACTGATCAAGGTCGAAATAATAATGTAATTTTTTATTTGCGTAAAATATTTTTAGGAAAATAACAACTTGGCGTAGCTGGTCACGCTTTTTTAGCATTAATATAATAAGAAATAAAGAAAGGAGAGAAAAAAACAGACAGTATTTACAGGAAACAAATAAGCAGTTACAATCACTTCGGATTTTAATTGTGATCTTGGAATTTTATCAAAGCATTTACGGAACCAAGTACAGATAACCCATTTGGGCTTTCATAGGTACGCTTAATTCGTTTTATTCAATAATATACATATCTGTGATTATACGCACCTTAAATTACATTTAGAATATCAGTACATTTTATTGTTTTACTTATCAAACTTTAAACAAGGTAAATTAGGGAAAAGTGCTATCCACAATCTGGAATTCTAATAACGCGTTTAAATTATTAGGGTAACCCTCATCTTGTTCCTGTCATCTATACCGAGCCAGCTTTTGTGATTAGAAAGACCTTTAGTTTCCATTGAAAAGGTGGTTTTGGTGGCCTTCGCCTCTCGGGAAAATAGAATATACTATATATTCAATTTTTAGCCGAAATATACAAATTATATCTTTTGTCTATAAATATACTGTAGATTTTAATTTTTTAATTTTTTATAATTTTTTAAAATTTTTTATTCCCTCAACTGTTCTTGTCGGTTGGTCAAATCAATATTGTAAAAATGTGTTAAAATTTTTCTAGCACGAAATTACTTGTTATTAATTTGAAGCCACGTGAAGTCAACAAAAGGTCCCCAGTAAAAAATGTTAAAAATCCTTAACACAAGTCACGGTACTTCCGTGTTATCTTATCCCCAAAAATTAAATTATAAAATACAATTAAAATAACAATATAAAAAATAAGAGAATACATTATTGATGACGTTATTGAACATTGTTGAACATGAATTTATTAAGGCTATCTGTGATTTATGTGATTATGTGAGTTTATGTGGCGCAAACGTGTTCTAAGCAACAGTGCCGATGTGTTCGACACTATTCTCAACGACATTGTGGTTTACTGGCCACCTGCATGACCATTTACAAACATTTGCTGAGTTTGTAACTGTGATTTAGAAAATAAATATGATAATTATATGTGTTCTTTTTTAATTTAATTTTTGGGGGTAAGATAACATGGAAGTACCCAAGTCACCGTAAAATTTCTATTTCCACCTCATTTATGATTAAAAACCAACGTGCTGTTGAAAAAAAGGGGGATAAGATTGAATTCTCAAAAGTTAATTTATGGACATCTATGAAAGGGGTGGAAATTTTTAAAGATGATTTAAATTTCGCTTTAAAAAAACTACTAATTATTAAGAAAATTGCCTAAGTTTAAAAATATTAAAATCTAAAAATATCCATTTATACAGCAATCAAACCAAGCAGTCCGACAGCTACTACTTACACCACCCGATTGCAACTGACCATAAGACAAACAAAATAGAAAGAAAATCATAAGTTTTATTTTCTCAAAAATTTATTTTCTAATAAAAGCATTAAAAGATATTTTATCGTTATAGACTATTTTAATTGCATTTCCCATTAGGATTCTAACCTCAATTCACCTGTCTATCAGTCCGGAACAAGTCATTAAACAAGATATCACGCTGAACCTGTCGACTCCATCAACTAGGAATTCGGTTGTCCTCAACTGTGTTTGGGTACAACTGACTTGAAACGGTTTTCTTGTTTTTAATTTTCTGCTCAGGCTGGCTTTAGTGTTTTCCCCTTGATAGAAGAGAAAAAATAAAACCCGAAAAAAAAATCCAATTCAATTTTATCATTAAATTTGACATTAGCGTCTCATCGTAAAACGTGTCTCATGAATGAAGAACGACATTCTTAATGTTGATGTCGCCAGTGTAGTTTTCAATGTTGACAAATTCACTAGCACGGTTTCTTATGTAACGAATGATGTAATCAAAAAAAGTTGAGATATTATTGACAAATTGTTTGTGGTGCTTTCATAAAATTTCACCAGCTGTAATTGATCAAGGGTTTCGTGAACGATTTGGAAAGTGCAGGAAAAGCGTCAATGATATTGTCTGGTATCGTTGAATCATCTGGCTTGGTGTCGAATTGTGCATTTGTCGAAGCACACATTTCGAAATCTTTGCTTGAGGTGTTCGCATTTCTGACGAGATGACGATTAAATTCGGAGCCGTATTATAGCGGCACCATACGGTAGAGTAATTTTTAAAAAAATTGTTAATAAATCTGAAATTCAATGAAAATAAATTCATTTTCCATGTGCTATTTTCTCTATATTTGTGAATAATAATGGATTCACAGTTTCAACAATTTGCTGAAATTATTGATGATGACAAATTTTCACGATAAATTTCTTTGAATTCGATGGATATCTTTGATAAATATTTTCTCCATATTTGTTTTCAAATCTTGAATATATTTTTGTGGGGTTGACTCATGGTGAGATGAGGTCATCTTACCTTTAATGTTTTATCTGATCCGATTAAACGTGATTTAGAAGGGAAAAAGTAAAAATTTGAGGTAATAATTTAACAGGGCAAAGACATAAGTAGATAAGGTCTACATAAATGTGAACTCCAAATATTTTTTACCTAGTTGAATTTAGAAATTATTATTATTATTGTTATTATTATTATTATTATTATTATTATTATTATTATTATTATTATTATTATTATTATTATTATTATTATTATTATTATTATTATTATTATTATTATTTTATTATTATTATTATTATTATTATTATTATTATTATTATTATTATTATTATTATTATTATTATTATTATTATTATTATTATTATTATTATTAAATCTAATTCTTTCATACGTGGATTTCTTATTTATATTTCCTTTATGATCTTCGAAAAATGTGCAATATACATTCTATATTCTAATACCCAAATTTACCAATAAACTTTATAATTTTCTTACTTTTCTCAAGTAAAAAAATATATTTTCATTATTAATAATTTTCATTTTTCTGTTTTTGGGAATTTGACAAAATTGTCCAAGCATGGCTTCAGTAAAGATCATGGAACAACATGAAAAAGTACAGAAACAATAAATCAATTAAAAATGTGTCAAACGTAGGACAATGGGAAAAGAGATTTTCCTGAGAAACTTGCGGCATTCTCAATATGTGAGCAAAAACAGAAAGGCGTTAATTATAAAATCAAAAGAAAGCCCGGTTGTGTGAACATATGAATAAATGAATTTTTGGAGATCACATCATGGCAGTATTAAAATTGGATTTTGAATGAATTAAGATTAGAAGGAAGAGGGTAAGTTCTGATTCGATGCTGCAGATTGAAGATATTAATTAAATAACTAACTGGAATCTTAAGGAAATCGAATACGAAGTAAGCAAGAATATATAACAAGGAAATTATAAAGAGAAATTCGAAGATAAATTGAAGAAAAATAAAAAAAATTGAAAGCTGTTTATGTTATTATTGAAAGCAAAATTATGATACCTATTTAATAAATTATTTACAATATCCTATTGTAAATCAGTTTAACAAGGTAAACTTTTTAGGTTACCCGGAGTCAGATATTAAACACTAACAGAAATATTCTCTCGGTTTCATTGTCGGATTGTTTTATTGGGAAAAAAAACCGAAAATTTAATTTTCCATTATTACATTAAAATTTACAAAAATTATTCATAATTTTAGAAAATAACTACAATACAAATATTTCCTCTTTTGGGGACGGTATGAAGACGCCAGTAAGACGAAGTTAAAATTATTATTTTTTAAAACTATCCCACGTTTTCGTTGATCCCTGATTAAACAGTTACATGTTTGCATAATTATTTCTTTTAATATTAATCATTAAATATTATTATTATTTATTATTATTATTATTTTTATTATTATTATTATTATTATTATTATTATTATTATTATTATTATTATTATTATTATTATTATTATTATTATTATTATTATTATTATTATTATTATTATTATTATTATTATTATATTAGAAAGTTCAGAAATCCAAACAGTAAAAATAAATAATATTTGAGTAAATATAATTACAGAATATAATTAAATAAATTTCAATTTATTATCTCAATCGACAATACTTAAATACTTAAAATTTCGAAATTTTGAAATTTCATGCAGAAATTATTTAAATTTTTTAATTAATTTCCAAGATTGAAATCTTCTGCTCAAAATTTGATCTAGCACAAATACTAAAAATAATCCCTCTAAAACATATCGATTTTCAAAGTCTAAAATTTGAAAAATGAATACACATCTTTTTCTGTAACACGCACACACACACACAACTAATCGCATGAATCTGATTGGTGGAATTCCCCAACAAATCATTATGCGCTAACTACAATTATTTCACTTTCATATTTTTATTAAATTTTATTATTAATTATTTCATTATATTACTGTTAATTTGAATGCTATCGAAAAAGTTGGAGATTGAACTCAAATGTGGGTTTTGCCAACAATTTTTTAATACTCCTCGCACTCTGGATTGCGGCCATTCTGTGTGTGATGAATGCGGCAAACTGAATATTCAAAAAGTTAACTTGTCACAACCGAAATTCTATCAAACATCAAATTCAAATTCTTCACTTAGTACTTTCCAACGACAGAAGGATCAAACGAGTTTTGCTTCAAGCCACGAAAGTGAACAAGACGCAGCGAGTGAATCTGATTCCGGTATTTTTTTATCTCATACTAGTCACACGAGTTTGGGTTATGAGAATACTTTCACTGCCTCAATGAATCAGCCAGGATCAACTGTCAAATTATCAAACCGGCATCAAAGTCAATTGGTTTGTCCCAATTGTGGATTTTCATCGATTTTGTCTCAGAATAACTCTACGATCGATTGTTTTCCATTGAATCTCTCTTTGGCATCGATATGCAATCGATATCAATTAGAAAATAACCTTCCGATCAATTCTGTCAAATCTAGTTTGCATTTATGCCAATTGTGCGATGACTCGGATAAAGATCGAATCCAACCGGCATCGTTGATTTGTGAACAATGCGATGTATTCTATTGCTATCAGTGCCGGGAGAAATGTCACCCGATGAGAGGACCGTTTGAAAAACACAATCTCCTACCGGTTACCGAAGCCGATTCGAAATCCAAACGAAAAATCCACAACTGTTCTCAGCATTCGGAGGAAATTTTAGAATATTTCTGCGATCAGTGCAATCGATTAATTTGCCGCCAGTGCATGACGACTGAACACAGTCGACATTTGGCAACTCCAATTTCAGTTCACGCTAAAAAAGCCAAAGTAAGTCAATTGTGATATTAATTCAATATTATTGAGATTAAAAAAAAATAAATATCAATCGATTTGATATCGGTTCTACGATTGAATTTCTACGATTCCGTTGTCATGACAACTCGATTGATAAATTCCAATAAGAAAAAAAAAACTTTCCCACGATTATAAAAAATAAATCCTGATTTTATGAGTGGGAAAATGATAATTAATTTTGACCTATCTAGCATGTTTATCAGTGAAAATTATCCCCGGAAAATTTGGTTATCTTCTATTTGAAAAAGAAAATAGTAATTAAACAAACAACAAGAAATAAAGAAAAAAAATTTACCGAAAATGATTTCATTTCTCAATTTTACAGGTCTCCTTGTCGAAATCTCTGCAACGGATCTCCGGCCAAGTGAAAACCACAACAGAATTCATTCAAAGTTTAAAATCGACAATTGATCAATTAAAAGTAAGAAAATTGATCAGCATTTCAAGAATAAAAATTCAAATCAATTTAGGCAAAACATGACGAGTTTGTGGGAAATGTCGATTCGAAAATCGACTATTTAATTGAAGTGTTGGAGTCGAAACGGAAATCACTTCGAGAGCAGGCGAAACAAGAACTGGAAAACAAAGAGAAAATCATCAAGGATCAAATCAATGATGGAGGAATTTTCATTTCACAGACAATGTCTATGATGAATTTGGCAGTGGAACTGATCAAGGAGCCTAATGGAGCGCAATTTTCGATGGTTAGAATTCTTTTTTTTCGCTGTGTGTGCATATGTGTGTGCGTGTGTGTTTGATCGGTGTGCTGGTGTGTTTCTATCGAATTTCTTTTTGAAATTCAATTTGTTTTTTGCGTCAATGACTCACAATGATCCCACTTTCAAGTCACGTGTTTGTGTAATATGTTTACCGATGGAATATTAGTTGTTCATAGAAACTCGGCATTCGATGATGCCAACCACTTGATTTGAATGCTTACGTAATTGTTAAACATAAAGCAGAGAAAATAAACAAATTGTATTTTATATTTTATTAATTTCTTTTGTTTGATTAATAAACCAATCAATTTTGTGTGTTCACAGCAACTTGACCAATCCGATTGAATAGTGCTGATTATTGATTATTGTTTTAAATTTGAATTTTAGATTTTTGATAAAATGATAAATCGAACCGAACGATTGGAGAATAAATTCGCCCAGGAATACGGGGACATGAAACCAAAATGTCGAAAACGATTCGAATGGTGTTTGGAAACTGATAGCGTCATGAAGGAAATTAGTAATTTGCAGTTTAAAGAATTTAAATGTAAGTTTAATTTATTGTTTGGCGCAATTGTAAATGGTTCCGCCGTGCTAACGCGTTAATATGACACCCTTTATCCAATTTCCTAAAAATAATAAAAAAAGACCACTCATTGGCAATCATAATTCGACCGGATAATTTTTCATAATAAATGTTTTGAAATGTTTATTCTAAATAAAATACATTCTTGTTATGACAATAAACAAACAGATTAAATAAAAAAATATATTTTGAGAAACAAATGAATTTTATGTATTTTAACCATGAGTATCGGGTGTGATCAGTGCCGGCTCGAGGTCACTTAGCACCCTTGATATTGTACTGTTTATATTCTCATTTATAAAAATACTAGTGAATTTGATTTGCTTAGCTAAGAGACGAAGATGCCATGTACAAACTGTATATTTGCGATTCAAAATAAAAATAATGGACATCTCTCTCATAAACTAATCAAAAGAATGTTAATAAATTTCATTATGAGGACAAAGGAATTGAAAAAATATACTTTTCATTATAAAATCATCTCCCTATACTCCCTACAACACAACACATTTTATTAAAAAAAAGAAGCTAGTAATAAAATATTATAATCAAGGGCGGCTCAAGAAATTTTGTCCAAGTCTAGCGCCCTAGGCGAATTTTTATGAAGCGCCTATCTTAAAGAATGCCAACTGAAACATTATGTTTTAATAATTTAAATTTCTTAATTCAACGAGTAGGTATTTCATAATAAATTTTTTATTGAGTGAAATAAAAAATTTGTCCATTTCAAAATATAATATTCGCCTATATGGTAGAGCCGTCCCTGTTTATATTATATTTATTTCATCGACTTTCATGCTAAAGATTACAATTACAACTTTAGGTGATTTACTTGGTAATTAAATTATTTTTTGTATTTAATTCTTTCATTAGATCCCTTTCAATGGGGACATCATTGAAAGATCATCCAACCCATTTTGTGTCATACTTGTTTTTAAATGATTTTTGATTAAATTAAGTTTTTTTCTTTCTGCACTTGCTAAACAAACTGGCATGGACCAAATAATTCGTAGAATAATAAATAAATTTGATAAAAAATTTTTTTAATTTTATTTAAAAATTATGTTGTAACAATTTTCGAATATTTGGCGCCCTTGGAAAATGCTAATTTCACCCTACGGAAGAGCCGGCCCTGGGTGTGGTCATTTACATTTGTATTATTCATACAGTTGAAATTGGGGAGGTTTTTACACAAAATAGGAAGTACAAAAATATTTTAACCAAGTGCAACACTGGCCCTGTAAGGAGTCCATTTATGCCTAGTTTTAAAGAAAATTTCATGTGCAAATTGCAAAATGTTCTTGAAAAATCTCAAATATGTTTTTTTTATTTTCTTAATGTTTTTATGAATTTAAGAAAAACCTAAGAACATAAAAAATTAAATTCTTTGTCTAAAATGTATATTGAAAGATCTTATTAATTTTCTGATTTTAAAAATCGAAAAAGAAGTAATTTTAAATAATTTATAATAATTATTGTAATAAAAATAAATATTTTTTAATGAATGTTTTGTTTTATGGGTAACGCCTTCATAGGTAACCTTGGATAGGGCCCTATTTATCATCACTGTTATATTTATGTTGAAAATTAAAATTTATATTTTAAATTTGATATTTTTTCAGGTCCCGACAGCCCGAAATTTATTTTTGAAAGATGTTCAGTTTGGGATAATTTGATCAATGTTGTCTGGCATCCTCAGGGCTCTATTGAAGTTGACAAATATTTGCTAGAAATCGACGATGGAATCGGCGGACAATTCAAGGTTTGTAGATTATTATTTCAAAGAGTATTCATAAAACTAAAAAAGTTTACGATCTATAATTAAAATTAAAAAAATTTCCTAAAATTATTATAATTTTCATTATGACAATTAGGAATAAAAATTAAAAATATTTACTTAACAGATAAATACAAGTCACAATATTTTAGCGACGAATTTTAAATATTTATCAAGCAATATTACTACATAAATATATTTTATCAGTTATCCGTAAATGATAATTTCAATAAGTCAATAAATGAGTTTGATTTGACAAAAATTAAATAATATTATCCAATTAAATCGTATTAAAATTATTTGCATTTTGGAAATAATTTATTTGATATTTTATTTTTTATTGTATGAAAGGGAAAAACATTAGGGAAAGAAAAAATATTGAAATAACACGAAAATTAAATGATAAAAAAAAGTTTTTAGAGTAAATAATTTATAAAATAAAACAAAATAAAAATATTTAATGAAAATTATATTACAATCCACTTTCAATAATTCAAATTTGTAACTGACCAATTTTTGGATTTGAAAGAATATTTCATAAGAATTTGTATAATAATTTATACAATTTTTATAAAAAATTCTCCAATTCAAAGTTTTTCCTTTTTCAGAATAAATCGTGGTCAATTATAATCTTGAATTAGTGACTATATTTTGTTAAAATTTTTATTTTTTCCTTTTTTTCCGTTTAGCCTCCTCAGTCGCAAGGCTGTCGTATCGTATAAGAATATATATGTTAGAGAATATCATTTTTTGTTTCATGACTTTTATAAAAAACCGATTTGCTTCAATTATTTTATTAGATTTCACATTTTTGTCCAGAATTATGTATGAAAGGCTCAATATTATATAAAACTATACTAGGCGGGTTATATAAATATACCGAAAAGCCGACATTTTTCTCAGTCTATCGCAGGTTTTTATAAATGGTCAGTTGAGAAAAGCTAAGTCAAACTAAATATCCCAAAAGAAAGAATTTTTTTTCTCAAGTGGGTCACGAAGAGCCAATATGCATAAATGGGATAAGTTCAATTGAACGATTTACCAAGAGAAGAAATTACAATAATTTTTTCTTATTTTGAATTGAAAAAATTTATGAAAGTAAATAACAGATTTCAATGAAATTGAGTTAAATTAAACAAAATATTTCATTAATTTTTTTATGCAATATACACAATGTAAATACGCGTTTGTACAGATTCTGCATGCCAGTCGGGTTCACATGGCGATTTCTGAAAACTTCAAAAACATACTTGACTTGAACTTGTTAGAAAGGCTTGAGTTATTCTTTCATGTTTGAATTTTTTTGTGTACCAAAAAGTGTCACATAAGTGCCAGTAGTTTCACCACGACATTTGTCCAATAGGCCGGAAACTTGCTCTGTGGTGACATTAGCAACATCAGACCGTTAGGTGTTAGAAACTATTTTCAGTAACGTAGTTAAATTGTAAAAGGAGAAATTGTTTTTCTAAGAATATTATTATTATTATTATTATTATTATTATTATTATTATTATTATTATTATTATTATTATTTAAAACAATAAAATGATAATTTAAGCCTTTGCTGCAAATAATGTATTTAATGAAAGAATTTTCGACTATACGATAGTCCTTGTCAATCTGACAAGGACTATCGTATAGTCGAAAATTCTTTCATTAAATACATTTTTTGCAGCAAAAGGCTTAAATTATCATTTTATTGTTTTAAATAATAAATGCTGCTACCAAGCAATCATCATTTTATATTATTATTATTATTATTATTATTTTGGATTTGAAAAAATATTTCATAAGAATTTGTATAATAATATTATTATTATAATATTATTATTATTATTATTATTATTATTATTATTATTATTATTATTATTATTATTATTATTAAGAACTGATTGATATAATATTTTAGAATGCATATTGTGGCCCTGAAAGCATATGTACTATTAAAAACTTGAACTTTTCCTCCAATTACCGTTTGCGCATTAGAGCTATCAATGAGGCTGGGGTCAGTAGAAAGGGTGACGTAATAAAATTAAGTACATCATTAAGTGAGTACAATGTTGTACATAGTCTTGAAAAATGTATTTGATTGTCTTTCTTTGCTATTTCTAGTTGCGAAATTCAGAATGTTGCCAGTATTCGGGTCAAATAAAACCGGAATTAATCTTTCTGGCGATGGAACAATAATAGAATCCATGGAACTCGGCTCGGAACATGCTGTTTTATTGGCCAGTACCGGATTCATTAAAGGCATTCATTATTGGGAGTTTAGAGTTGATCATTTTGACGGAAAAGCGGAATTTTCATTTGGAGTAGCTATGGAAAATTGTATAAAAAATAAAAAACTCGGATCGGACATGTTTTCATGGAGCATGTTTGTCGATAGTAGACGTTCATGGTTCATTCATAACAGTGTACATTCGGAAAGAATCGACGTGAAATTATCAATTGGAGATCGAATCGGAATTCGTCTCGATTTGAATAACCAAAGACTAAGTTATTTTATTAATAATCAACCGCACGGTCCGATTGCTTTCACCAAATTTATGGTCGGATCTTCTCGAAGCTACAATCAATTACTCAATAATTCCCAAACTGGATCTGGTAGTAATCATTCTCTCAATGAATGCACCAGTCGCACAAAAATGCTTTATCCGGCAATAAGTTTTAACCACAACATCAAAGTCAGTCTTATCACGGGGATACCTCCACCGGCTGACGATAGCAGCAGTGAAGAAGATGGAGAAGAAGAGGAAGTCCATAATTGTGATTTGGAAAATATGACTCCCTCATTGTCAAAGAAAATAGACATCAATCGATTCCTGGAAGACGGTGTATCAAGTAGTGAAGGTTCGTTTAGAGAATTAGTGTTGTAACGACATCCGAAAACCAATCGCTTCAAGTCCCCTGCATTTTGTACATAAACTGTAGATTACATGTATTTGTAGCATTTGCCAATGATTTATTGAAAAAGTATTAAAACGCTTTTTTTGTTTTTTTTTCAAAGTTTTTTAAAAAAAATGGATTACATTTTTTTCATCGTTTTTTTAAAAAATATTTTTTTGAAAGTTTGTGACTATTGTAGTTGTCGTTTATACTATTTCTGGGTTGAGTTGAGTAGTTTTGTTTTTTTTTTCGAAAGTCATGCACATTTTTACAGTTCAAATATTTTGGAGTATGAAAAAAATAAAAATTTCGTAAAATGGTTTTTTAAAAAAAATATTTAATCAAATTCCTAGATGATTAGATGTTTTGGTTTTTATAATATGGAATATGTAGAAAAATGTACATTTGAATAAAATGCCATTTTATTTGTTTTTTATATTGTTTAAATTAAATATATTTATTGTTTAATTTTTTTATTATTATTATTATAGTTATAGGATAAAATGATTTATTATTAAATGAAATTCAATTTACCTACCTTTCGTACTTTGTCTTTAGAAGTTAGTTCACTTAAAAGGCTCAGCCATAAAAAATAAAGAAATATTAAAACAAATATTTAATTAATTAATATTTTTAATTAATAATGTTTCATGTATTTACTTACTCTTTGATATACTTTGACAAAAATACAAAGTAATTTGTCGAATAAATGTTATTTTATTTAGAGACCGAATTTCCCTAAAATCTGAATTAGGAGCATGACCAAATCGGATTTTTGGGATAAATTCGACAAAAAATTACATCAAGAGTTAGAATATGTTTAGAAATTAATTATTTTAGTAAAATTCATCGTTAGCACTCGATTTTAGTGAATAGTATTTGCGTTCTTACATTATAAACACGACGACTGGATTATGCATATTGTAAATTGAACTCATTTCAAGTAGACTAATTTGAAATATTACTCAGATAAAAAATACTATTTGTAATAGTGAAAACAAATATATTTAAATTTGTATTTATCTTTAAACATCCAATTTTACTCGGAATAATTTTTTTATTATACCATTAGATATAAAAGCTTTATCCTATTATTTTAGGAGAAATTAAAAATTTTAATTCAATTTGTAAAATTCTATTACCTTATTAAATTTTAACTTGAATTTATTTTCAATTAACAGTAAAAAATTCAGAATATTCTTTCAAAAAATTCATTAAAAAATTAATTTTAAAATTATATTTCAAATCAACAAAGGTTTCATTTGATTAAATATTTTTTATTCAATCAAATGCGAATGAATAAAAGCCACCCGCGTTTCACGGTGAAATTTCATATTTAAATTTCAATTTTCATCGAATAAATTCTGATTTCAATCAATATTTCACTTTTCAATTATTAATTAATAATTTTATTGATTTTGTGTATTAAAATCAATTTTTTAACAAAAATTAATAGAAAAATTCATTAAAATCAACACAACAATTTTGGAAGACAATCAAAGCAATTATTGCGAATAATTGACATGTATTACATAATATAAATACAATGTTTTATTATTATTAATTCCATTATTAGATTTTGTATCATTATTAAATGTGTGTGTGTGTAGTGTGTGTAATTGAAGAATAATGCAATCATGAATCAGTATGCCTGTTTGTGTGTGTGTGTGTGTGTAATAGTCTATTACGTCTATTTAGAGGAAAAACTCATTAACTACATTTCTGTCAAAACCACGTTTTTCGTACTTTCGTTTATAACTTGTAATTATCCATATTTTTGTTAAGTCCAAATTTATAAAGTTTATTATTTTCAAAGAAAAAAATATTAAGAATTCATTTATAATAATATAACAAGTACAAAAACGGCTAAAACTCGCTTATATGAAAATGTTAGTTAATGAGTTTTTCCTCTACGTAGAGGATTATTTCGTAGAATTGAACAATGGAACCAAATGAAAGAACAGGTGAAAGTGTTTTAAAATTGCAATTGATGTTGCAGAAATTGATAAACAAACACAGTCACTTGGTGCATATATACTACGAAAAAATATATATTTATGAAAAATAATAACGGAAGTACCATATGGTTGGCCGGACATGGGTAAACTCGTCTTTTCATGTTATACTGCTTACTATACTAAAATATTTTTAAAATAAATAGCTAAGAAATGTTAATAGTTTCATATAAACGAGTCAAGTAGAAATAAAGTTTATGAAATCTATTAAGATAATTAATTATAAAAGATTGAGGCATGGAATGTTTTCAGCAAAATACAGTGGTAAAATGTGTTAAGACATATTTGCATATACTTCGGTGTTACAAGTTTCCCAAACCCGTCATGAATTTACTGGAAAACAATGCTGGAGGGCCAACATAGTCCCAGCCATATGTTATTTAAGATGAAGGTGGTATCTTTTTTATAAGTACAATTTCTTTTATTAAAAATTAATTCATCTTTTGGTTCAAAATATAACCAATTGTTTGCTGAGTGCTGGGATGCTCAATCTTTTTAGGTCATTGGAATCCTTTTGACATATGAAATTGCTCACGGAACCTTAATTATTTTTAAATTTATAGGTTTCCTAACGTAAAAAATTTTAAACATGCATTTTCAATGGAAATTCACAGAGTCCACTTTTACTAATTGAGAATAAAACTATAGTCTCCATCAAGCCTAATTTTTAGAAAAAATTGGTAGTTATGGAAGCTACACTTTCATTCACAGAAGATTCCTACAACCCTTAGGAGGTTTGAAGAAACCCTGGTTTAAGAACTCTGGTGTAGTGATTAAAACAAATTACAAATACGATTTGAATAGTAAATGACGAGATATTTTAAATAGTTGGTAGATGAAAACAAATAAATCACTTGGTCAATATGGTCAAGATATTAAATTTATACGAAAGTAGAACATTTCTTTGCGTTTTTCAGATCTAAAAGAAAACATAAAACTGCATCTTTCTAAAAAAAAATATGGATAAATGAAATATTTAAAAAAAATTTAATTGAAATTTGGGTGTGATCGCTACAGGAATCCCTAATTCAGCAAACAAATTTACTTTTTACGAAACGTTATCGTTTTCGATCGTTTGTGGTGTTCATTTTAGTTTGTTTTCAGTCATAGAACAAAGCGGATAACAACAATTATTTTTATTTTACATTTTTTTAAATCATTAAATTAACTTTTCTAATATGCAGGGCAGTAAGTAAATTCAATTTTTTGAAATCTAGATTAATTGAAATATTTATTATAGCCGTCAAAATGTCGAATATTAAGAAACGAAAGTTTATCTCACTCCAAACCAGAGTTCAAAATTATACCAAAACGTCTTCGGCGTCATCCACTTTAGTTAGCAGTGATGAAGAAGAATTTAAGTGAATATGCATCTGGATTTCTTTTAAATTTATATTTTGTTTTTTTATTAATTTGAATTTAATTTCATTTAATTTGCAAATTATTATTCTTTTTTACTTGGATTTAAATATAAATTTGTTGAATAGTATATAAAATTCTGATTATATTTGAATATCGACCAATTAAGTTTTAGTTTAAACAGAACCGGCCTCTGTATATATATTTCCTATAAAATTTCGTCTGATTTTATATTTTAACTAATGACAATTTTACAGTTAAAATCTTATAATTTTTCTTTCAAAATCATAACAGAGACATTTTCAAAACTTTTCTAATTATTTTTACTAAATTGAAAAAAATTTAATCGGTTTAAAAACTGAATTAAATTAATTTTTAAATTAATATGTTGTTATTTAGTCTTAATAAAAAAAGTGATGATAAAGGAAACTGAAAATAATGAATGGTAATCAAGATATAAGATTTTACTAATAAAATTGTTTAAATTAAGACGAATTTGTTTTAAAAAAGATTTAATAAAATGCATCTCTAAATATCATAGTTCAAGTATCTGTTTTAATATCATTAAATTTAATAATAATAATAATAATAATAATAATAATAATAATAATAATAATAATAATAATAATAATAATAATAATAATAATAATAATAATAATAATAATAATAATAATAATAATAATAATAATAATAATAATAATAATAATAATAATAATAATATAATAATAATATAATAAGAACTTCATTTGATTTTCACCTCTGATTTCTTTTCATTTTCAATTGACATTAAAAAAATTGATTTAATTATATATAAATTATATTAAAAAATTGACTATGAATCAGTAAAGATATCGATGTTTTTATGATATTTACGAATTTTCGGGAGTCTTTTTTAATATATTTTGATTATCTAATAATAAAAATTTTAAAAAAATTAATAATAATAATAATAATAATAATAATAATAATAATAATAATAATAATAATAATAATAATAAACAATACTCTAGTAATAATTATAATCTTAAATTATCACCTGATCAGTCTACAGAAATACTAGTCAAGCATGAAAATTGTTGATATTTGTTTCCTTGTTTATTAACCTTTATTCAGGTCAGTACTTCAAATTTTATGTTCGTTTCGTGTTGCTATACGCCTATTTCCATACAAATGTTTATCACTTTCTCTACTTCCTTTAAATTATAGATATTATTTAGTAAAAATGTAATTTATTGGTCATATGAATAATCCATGGGTTACATTGCCGTCATTTTCTGCACCGGAAGTTCTACGAATAAGTTGAAGTAATTTTAGAAGAAATCAACCTAACCTCCGTCTATAAATTTTGATTTCTGTGACATATTTTTCTCATTCTCCTCGAAATAATTCGTTAAATTATTAAATTAAAATTCATTTAAAGAATTCTACAGGCCTATTTTGGCATCAGTTTAATTGTGAGTCACAATTCATCATTGCAATCGTACTAATTCATCCGAAAGGCTTACTGTCACGAGAATTCGTATTGTATTTTCTCCAGTAATACTTTACCATCTTTATGAATCAGTTCTAGGTGAATTTGAGATAAAGTGTCAACTGAATTTCTATAAATTGTTTATTCGAGCAATATCACATTTCTGACCCAGATTAATAAAAGAAACGGGATAGTATCAGAAAAAAAACCTTAAAATATTCATATGATATTTATGAAATAAAATTATTTTGGATCCGATCGTAGGAGCTTGTATATTAAAACCCGAAAATGTCGATGTGCGACCAATCAGATTTTTGTGAGTTTCAATGATTAATTTTATTTGTTGTCTCCACGGAGGTTGGGAAACTTATAATTAAGGCTTTCATTCTAATGACCTAAGATAATATTTATTATTAAAAATAAAAATTCACAATGAACTTGAAAAGCGACAAAAGCATGCAGCTATGTTTGTATTTGGAATCAAATTTATTTATTTTCTCCCACATTATTACAATAGAACACAAAATCATTTTGAGATTTTTAAACAAAATGAACACATACTTACTGCTAAAATATATTATTTGCATCGAGAAAGGTCTCCAACCTCCACAGACGTTATTTGAGCATATTTAAATGCAGGGCGAAGCTAGGGGGCATAAGGGCCATTTGCTCCCTCCCAAAATAAATTATAGATTATCAAATATAAGTTAAGGATGAAATATTTTAATAAAACCTTTATTTTGGTTTTGTTATGAGAATTGTATGAGAATTAAAAAAACAATGTATAATTTTAATTAGGTCTTTTCAAATCCAAGACAGTATAACTATGCTCGCGCTAGGTATTCCCGTAGTTTGTCGGTCTTTTCGGCACAAAAAAGTAAACGGACAAATATAAATAAAAAAATATCAAATGGTATGCACGCAAAAAAACGGAACCCTACCTAGCGTATCTTTAACATTACTGGTTGGACAGGTCCATTAGCGTGCCTCCGTAGGTGTGTATTATGTAAAATCTTGTAAAATTTTGTAAAAAGCTCGCAAAGTTTATATTAAATAGGTTTGAATAAGCTGGTTATATAATAATATTTATAAAAACTTACAACTCCATTATTATACTAGCTAGCTGATGATAAAAATATAAGTTTCATTTTGTAAAATGTCAGTCCACAAAATGTGTTTCTGTCATTTTTTTAATTAGCAACAGAATTTTAAGAGTATTACTACCTATTATAATAGCTGGAGATAATATAGTTAACATGAACATTATAATTATTATAGTATGCTGTTCTGAATTCGCGTATTGGCGGCGCTAGATATATGAACCGCACAGGGCGCAATAATGACTTGTTACGGCCCTGTGCATCCATGTCCTTATTTATCAACGTTTGATTAATGGATTGAGAAGACCATTTTATATATTCCTCATAATTAATGAATTTTGGTCATCTGTTGCGGATTTATGCATGGGGTTTATGGGCTGCAGCCCTGGGCCCTGTTTAATCAAGGGGCCACTTTTTCTTGTGAAGACGTGAATTTTGCGCTCGCTAATTGTTACCATATACTTAAGAAGGTTCCCTCGTTCTGTAACTTTGTTTGGGTTTTGCAATCTTATATTTAATTTGGAAATAGCGGATATTTATTTAAGTAAAGTTGGTCCTTAAAAACATTAATAACTGAGCAAAACCAAATTGAAAATTATTAGCTATACCACATGTTCGTTTGTTCGTGAAGTATAAGTGTATACAGATATGAGTATACAGAGAAGTGAGATCATTATTCAAGCTCTTAAATATAACTTTTTATCAACTTTTTTTTATTATAAATTATTTATAATTAAATTTCAGGGTTTTTAGGTTTTCATGAAATTTTATGAAGTTTTTTGGAATTATTTCGATATAATGTAAATCAGATTTTATTAAAAATTGAAGATAAATCTTACGAAATAATGTCTTTATTATTTTTACCACTCAAAGTTGATTTTTCGGAATTTTGGTCAAAATGTTTTCGGTCAATTTTTTCTAAAAATTTCTAAAAATGTCTGTAAATGATTTATTATAGTACGTTTATTCATTACAACGATTCTACATATCGAAAATTTGCATGCATTTTTTACTATGTGTTGTGTTTGTGTATGTCAGTTTATTTTTTCTACCACTTTCTCACTTTCTATATTAAAAGCATTTGTTCATTTCAACACACAGGTAAGTTTGTATGTTTATATCATATACACGTATTGATTTTATTTTTATATTATAGATGCGTTTATTCACTTCAAACTGGTGGACTGCTCTGCAGGTGCTCTGGTGCTGAGATGCGCTGTTTAAATTTAGGTAATGAATTATAGTACATAAACTAGTCCTAATTTAGTAATGCCATTTAAATTTTAATTTCAAATGACAACTAGTCAAATATGGTATGGTAGATTTTTTATTCTTTTTTTATTATCATTTCAGATTAAATAAATAGTTAACAAAATGTTAAAATGATGGGTAGCAAATATAAAAGCGGAGCTGAAAAACGAAAAATACAATTAAATAGAGAAAAAGAAACTAGTAAATGTGTCAAAATTTCAAAAATGTCTTGTTTTGGAAAATAACAATGAGAAATTAAGTGATTTAGGTGCAGTAATAAGCGAAAGACATAACAACTTAAACAAAGAGAAAGAAAAAACAACAAAACCAAGATGCAACTAACAATAACGAATCAATACTATGACAAGAATTACAGCCGAGAACCTCTAAAAACGATGTTGATGTTCATCACTCAGTGCCAAACAAAAATATTCAAGTCGGTCAAGACATAGACCACGACATAGACCAAGAAGATAGTGATAAAGAGGCAGTAGAAAATCCTGAGGTGCTTTCAAGGAAATATGTTGATGTTATCAATGACATAGGTTTGTGGCCTACACAGCTAAATGATAGTTTTATTAATAGTTTTATTCTCTCACATGAAATGACTTATTTCCAAAATAAAGATCCAGAAAATATATATCCAGTTTCAATATGGAATTACAAAGAACAACACAGATCATTTTCAAGTAGGTACTTTAAGAAAAAAATTAAAAATAGTCAATTACTGGAAAGACCTTGGTTGTGCTATTCTACCAGTATGGGAAGTGTTTTTTGTCTAGTCTGCAAACTTTTCTTCCTTCTCATTACACAAACTGATTCTCTGACTGGAACTTGTTTAAAAAGTCACGAAAATTGTAATGATCATAAGAAATCATTTTTAGTCTGAGTAACACGTAAAGAAAATAAGTCTGTTATTGATAAGCATTTGCAGGAGCAACTAAGAAAGGATACGGAATATTACTACAATGTCTTAAAACGTGTTATTGCCATGGTGAAATATTTAAGTGTAAGAGGCTTAGCATTCAGGGCTCACGAAGAAAAATTTAGTTCCCAAGCACAATGGTAATTTAATGGAGACTCTGGAATAACTTGCAGAGTTCGATCCATTCATGGGTGGACATATACAGCAAAGAGAACTGCGCCTGTACACAAAGGCTATCACTTCTATTTCGTACTTATCAAAAACAGTTTATGAAGAAATGATAGAAATTTTGGGAAAACATGTAATAAAAAGAATTATTGTTGAAATAAATTGTGGCGATGACAAGTACTACTCAATTGTGATGGACTCTACACCAGATTTGTCCCATTATGATCAACCAGCTATTATAGTACGATATTGTTTTGAGGGAAAGTGTATGAAATATGTGTATCTTTCATAAAATTCAGTAGTCACACAGGCTTATCTTTATTGAATTCTTTACAAGAATTTCTAGAAAAAATGGACTGCCACTTGCTAATTTTAGAGGGCAATCTTTTGACAATGCTGCTAATATGTCCGGCGGATACAACGGTGTGAAAGCTCTTCTCAAACAAAAAACTAAATGCGCTGATTATGCGCCGTGTGCTGCACATTCCATTAATCTTCTATGTATGGAAGCGGTTAAAGTTGCAATTCAACTTGTGAACTTTTTTGGAGTTGTGCAACAAATATGTTTTCTTTTCTGCATCAACCCATAGGCGGGAGCTTCTAAATGGTGCAACAAAGCAAAAGTTTTCTTATAAAAGTATATGGTCTTGTCATCATAATGTTGTTAGAGCTTTAAAAAATAGTTACGGTCATATTATGAACATATTAAAAGCAATTACTGACAATATTGATGAGAAACTTGATTTCCGAAGAGAGGCACAGAATTTATATAATAAGTTGGCGAAACTTGAAACTGCAATTTTAATTGCTTCTGGGAAGAAATTTTAGAGAGATTCAAAATAGTTAACAAAGACCTGCAGACTCCAGGCTTAGACATATTTGAAGGTTATAAATTAATTACGTCATTAGATGCGTTCTTGAGCAACATACGAATTCCTTCAGATCAAAAGCTAAATGAATACGAGGAGACAGCTAGAACACTCAGCCCAAGCGTGGAAAAAGAATACGTATTACTTAAAAATTTTCTGATAAATCTACCGAGGAAGTTTTGCTGAATGGAGCAGGAAAATTTAAGCGGGACACTCTAAAAGTTGCATTAGATAAATTTAGTATTAATTTAAATAGAAGAGGCCGTGTCTATGGGGAATTTAGCAAACGATTTAAATTTTTACTGGATTTGAAAGACCTTAATATTGTTAATATTGACTTGGAAAGTACCCGTAATGTTGTTGATTATTATTCGGGTGATCTAGACCAGGGCTGGCCAACCCAAATTGAAGAAATGGCCGCATTGACGACTTAAAATTTCCCAAGGGCCGCACACAAATAAGAATAATTCTAAAAGTTTGTTCTTATCATTTTTTCTGGCTTCACAAATAATTTTGTACTTATCAATATTTTTTAATGATAATTTTGAGGGGAAAATCTATATATAAAGAAAACATGTAATGAACGAACGACAAAATATATTTGTTTTGTTGTAAGTAAAAAATACATCAATGCATGCCTTTTTTCAGTGTGATATTTGTGTGTCTTTTCGCTTACTTAATTTTTCTATATCTATTTCAATATTTGACGTAGCACATCTTAACTGATTTTCCAGATTTACGTCGGTTATTGACGCTCTATTTAAATTTTTATTGTATATTCTTTTAGAAAAGAGCTTCACAAACATATGTAAATCCAAACGCACTAAACAAACTATTTGGGCAAAATGTTTGATGTTAGGGAATTTTTTGCTGTTATGTATTTACTATAAAATTCAATTTTTGGAATCATGGGGTATATATTTTTCAATTCAGTATTGTATCGGAGGTCAATTAATTGCATTTGCAAGGTTTCTGAAACGGTGGAAACTTCAAAACACCAAATGGAGAGCTGAACATCGGAAATGCTTTCTCATAATCTACCAGTTCTGAAAAACTAGTATTAAATGCTACCATGAGTTTTTTTTTATTTCGTCAGCAAATTTAGAAAAATTCTTAATAATTCTTTCTTTCAATAATAGAAAATGTTGTGCATTGTTATTTTTAAGTTGGCTTTCGAAAAACAATAATTTCATTTGGAATGCTTTTATGAGATTGCAAGCATCGGTAATTAAATTATTCTGACCCTGCAAGTCTCTGTTTAGCTGATTAATTTTTTTTGTAATATCTACCAAAAAACACAAGTCTTTAAACCACTCTTCATTTCTTAATTCTGAAACAGGCACATTCTCTTCGGTCATAAAAATTTCAATTTCTTCCCGTAGCTCAAAAAATCATCTTAAACATTTCCCTTGACTCAACCATCTAATATTGGTAAAATACACGATGTCCTCTTATTCAGAATCTAATTGACTAAGGTATGCGTTAAATTGGTGATCTTGAAGGGCATAACAACAGGCATAGATAATACTTGAGCGCATAAATTTTGTTAGTGTATCAAACAATGTATCACATATATATCACTGGTATAATTTGGATTTTGCTTCGAACTCAGTGATAATCAAATTTACAGCCTCTTTATTCTTCCCAATCGTAGTCGGTGCACCATCAGTTGTTAATCCGGAAAGCATTTCTAAATGCAAGCCATTATCAAAAATAAATTTCCTTATGGCTTGGAAAACATCTTCACCTTTGGTAGTATCTTTCAAGCTTAAGAGATTTAACAATTCTTTTGTAACTTGGAACGATTCGTTAACACCACGGATAAATACAGCAAGCTGTGAATTGAGATTTTAAACTGATAAGCTTATATTTTCCAACTTCTAAGTCAAATTTCAGATAGTCACAATGCTTCGTTTCATGGTGTCTTATAACATTGAATTCTTTAAAAGCAGCAACTGTTTCTCTACAAATTAAATATGTTAATTTGGAGTTCTGCATTATGAAGAAATAATATTCCTCCCAACGGTCATTGAATTTCCTTTTTTCATCCGCAAGTTTTCTTTTCTTTGGATTAATTCTTAACGGCAAAAAAATAAATATACTAATTAATTATTTATATATACAAATGCAGCAATATCACTTACATTGTGCTTAAAATATTTTGCCTGAAACACTTATCCTTTTTAAATATTTATTGTAGAACACTAAACTACATGTCGAAACGACCCAAAAAGCAATGAAACACAAGTTTAAACTCGCATCACTACTACGATGTAATGAAAAGCTGCGGCGCTGCAACAGTTGACATGCAGTGACCCGTAGTGGTGTTGCAAGTTTAAATCTTTTTCATATATCTTGACTTAACCTAATACCCGTACTTGAAAAACATTAAAACATAATTCATCATATGAAGCTACGGTCCGCGGGTTGGCCACTCCTGATCTAGACGAACATTAGGTAAAAAAATGCAGACTCATATAACACATGCGATGATATTTTCAAGCTAATTTTTGAAAAGAAACTTGTCGATGTCTTTCCAAATTGCTATACAATTTAAAAATGTTCTTGGTATTGCCAAACTCCAGCTGTGAGGCAGAACGATCCTTCTACAGGATGTCCTATATAAAAAACAAATATATTACAACAATGGCGAATGAAAGATTAAATTATTTATCAATTCTCTCTGTAAACAGTGAAATAACCAAGGAATTGCAATCAAATAAAAATAAAAGAATTTGCAGCACAAAAATATAGACGAGTTACTCTTTAATGCATGTATTGTATTGAAAAGCTTACATTGTTTAACTCATCAAACGTTTTACGTATTTTATTTTTAAAGAATTTTTTTTGTTTACTTCGTTTTTTTGTCTGTTACAATTTTTTTTTGATTTAAGTTTGATGTGTATTGATCATAGCTCTACAGTTTATTAAAGTTTATATATATCCTAGCTAGATTTAATAACATAAAAGAGTTCTTCAATGTCTGTTGCATTATAATTTTTCCTATTGAAAAATGGTAAAAAACTATTTTTTGGAAAATTGGCCAATGAGTTAATTTGGGTTAATTTCGTGGCCTCCTAAGAGTGTTAGCCCTAGGCCCCCAAAGTTCACGGTCCAACTTTGTTGGTCATACATATCCGGGAATTCATACCCCTTTAATTAAACTCAAAAAATAGCACTCTATATACTTATCATAAATATGACGTATAGCATTCCTTTAAAATGAGAGGAGCGTCTATTCCACTAAACTTCAGTAGCATATTTTCATACAGGATTTTTCAAAAGATAATTATAATTTCTAAAACAGAGTTCTAGATGATGCCTCCAAAAATCTAAAACTCACTGAATAAAATTAATAAATCACACAACCACATCAATATTGATCCTACTCAACAATGTCACGCTTGAGAATAAGAAATTTTCCATCTTATTATTTAAAAATTAAATATATTGTGAACTAGCTTTTTCTTGAATTATTAACAAAAAATTAGAAAACAAAATTTCTACAACGATTTCAGTTGAAATTTCTATGATTTATTATAAGCAACGGTCACTGTTATGTGAGAACATTTTCATTCTGCTTCAAACGTGAATCATCACCAACGAGACGAGATGTGATTGGTCGAATTTAATGCGGGCATGACGTTTTGCGCATCGAGTATTTGATTAATGGTAATGATGAAGATTAACTATGACAAACTCGAATTAGGTATCTGACAGTTCATTTTATGCATTTTTGTAAATTTCATTTAAAATTTTCTTTATTATTTCTTTAGTTTCAAGGAGAAAGTGAAATGATTAAAGCTATATTTCTTTATATTAATATAAACATAATTATTACTACTTTCTCCATCATCAAATACATTAAAAATTCATGAAACTTTTAACCCTTTCACAAACATGCGAATCATATGTCACCGCATAAAATCTTGATTGAAAATCGTAAATCAAAAGTAAACATTACCTGTCAAAAACTAATTTGATGTATTAAAATTTGTGACATTTCACATGTCCCTTTAGTACTGAATGGGTTAGATATGTTTGTTTTGAGGTGAATTGCTCAAGGATCGCCCTGACTAAATATATAAATTGTTCAAATTCTAATTATTTCAATATTTTTATATTTTCTAAAGATAATCAAACTTGTTGGGATAAGAGCAACTCATTTATTAGTTAATTGCTTGCCCATGACCAACCGAGCTGAAATCAAACAAGATTCTCATTGATCAATTTTTACCAAAGACAAATTTAATTAAAAATTTTCCAGATGAAAAATTAGAATTTTCTTGAAAATAGACAAATTAAGCAGCTTTCAATTTTATGATAAAATTTTTAACGAAAACTCAAGTAATTATTCTAGAGAAAATGATTGATTGATTTTTTGAAAATATATTTCTAATAAAAATCATATGAAAATAAACAAAATAATTTGATTAGTGTAAATGCTAAAAAAAATATTATTTAAAATTTTGGCATTTTTGGCATCCAATTTAGTTCGGCTTTTCCATATTAGGTTCAGTATTTATTTTTGAATTGTGCCGTTGATTTTGAAAGCCGGGTAGACCCATTTTGGTATAGCAAAATTTATATTTTCTTCAGACGTTTTTAATTAACATTGAATAATAAATTTTGATTGTCTTCAAACTTTACATGCTTGCGGAACCCTTTTACAAAAAAACTTTTTTGTGGAACCCCAATCAACTTTAATCAATATAAGTTTAATTTTTTAATACAATATTTAACAAATATAATAACCTTAAATAAATATTTTAACCTATATTAATAAATTTTAAACAAAATAAATTTTAAAGCTTTTTTTATACGTATAAAATTCAAAAATAACGGATATTTTAAAGTTTAGAGTCTAGAATATAGTTTAGAATATTGTTTTGTTTATATTAATAGACTTATTAATATAAACAAAACTATATTAATATATATTAAACAAAAAAAATTTTAAAGCTTAAAAAATACGTATAAAAATTTTTTTTGCGGAACCCACTTTGAAGGCCACTGGTCTATAACTACAAAACAAACCAAAGTTGACTGCTTGAGTTTATCAATATTTTTTAAATTTATTGAAACGCAAATCTTTAAATATTTCGTTATCAGGAATAATGGGCTTGTCCCACTTTCATATTAAATGGATCACTTAAAGAAATCTAATTGTTTCTGTTATGGATTGAAAGGAGGTTGAAATTGTTCAGTACTTTCACTATTGGTTTAGTTGCCTAGGTAAAATAAATAATGATTCTTTACAAGATATAAGTAAGTTGAGAAGTTTATAAATAATTCGTTGTAAGAAAACTAAAGTAAGGTAAAGATCATCAAGACTTTCCATTATCTATTTTTAGAATTCTCTATTACTAGTTTTAGAGAGTAACAGAAAAGTGACGAATACAGTGTATTATATATTCCTTTTCGAATTATATGAGTATCGTCGGTACCGTGTAAGAAACTTGATCCCCCAAAAATCAAAAGGTTTTGGAATAAAGCGGGTTTGTAGTTTTAAATTCAAAATTATAAATTATTACTGCAGATTATTCGAGTGATAGGAAAGATCGACAATAATGAAAAGAAATCGACAGAATAGAAATGTTAAAATGTTTTTTGAATCAAGCTACTTAAATCACAACTTTTTTTGTATAAGTCAGTGAGCCACTTCGTGTTTTCTCTCAGTCTTATAGATGTATATAATACCAAATAAACACATTTTACAAATATTTGCATTGAATATCAACCTGCATGGGTAGCATAACTACTGTATAGCAATAGCGTGATGAAATCACGTAATTGGAAGATTTGTGACATAATACATTGAAAGAGACATAGTTTCATTTACTCAAAACTCAAACATTTGATACAATATGTATTATCATTTTCCGGAAAATTATTCAAATATTTTAGATAACATTAATGAAAATATCATAAGCCATAAAATGTGTCATGTGTCAAAATTAAACCGGAAAACATTAACTGATTTTTCCTATGGATAATTTCTCATTTGGTATAAATATAAAAATGATTGTTACAGAAAATTGGATTATTTGTCGCACGTGAAAAATATGACTTCGTCTTAAAGAGAGAAATATTTCCCTCGTATTTTCTTCCCTTTTTAATATGATTTCTCAGTTTCCTTATCAAATTTTCATTTTTTTTTCATTCTCATCAAAATACTCAGATGAAACCAAATTCCGAAATTGTTATTCTCACTCACAATAATTGCATTATGGATGAATTCGTATGCTTTTTTCAAGATGAATTCCTATTTCTAATGCAATGATATTACTATTATTATTATTATTATTATTATTATTATTATTATTATTATTATTATTATTATTATTATTATTAGTAGTAGTAGTAGTAGTAGTAGTAGTAGTAATAGTAACTGATTGATATATTATTTTAGAAGGCATATTATTATTATATTATGTTTAAATTATTATAGAAATTCTAAATTCTTTAAATTATTTCAATTTTTATAAAGAAATTTCAATTCAAATCATAAACGAAACGGATCTGATCTTGTCATAAATTTTGTTTTAATTGAAAATTAATTTCTTAGAAATGAGAAAATTATATGAAACTGACAAATCCAAATTTGTAATTTTGTAAATCCTGAAAATGAATGAAATTATTTAATCAATTGAAAAAGAAATAAATAATCTACTGATCAAACAGATCAAAAACATTTTGTGGAGAAAATTGTTTCATTTAATAAAAAACTGATGATCCAATGACTTTATTAACCACGCAAATGTAGCAATTTCAAATTCGGATAATAATAATAATAATAATAATAATAATAATAATAATAATAATAATAATAATAATAATAATAATAATAATAATAATAATAATAATAATAATAATAATAATAGTAATAATAATAATAATAATAATAATAATAATAATAATACTGATAATAATAATAATAATAAAGTAATGGTGTAAAATTTTTTTGTTGGTTGTCTTACACTTGAATGATATAAAGATATCCAGTGCAAATCTCAATAGTAGACTAGTTTGGAGCTTTTGGCTCTCATCATTGAAGATTTGCTGATTCAACTTTATTGCATACTTTATCTGATACACTGAAAATCACATCACTTGCTTATTACCTTGTCACAGAAAATCACAGTCACAGTAAACTTGTAAACGAATTGAAGGCCAGTGCGTTTAAGTTCTTTCATGATCTTGAAATGGAAAATGTTTCTTCTTTTTTGTGTTGTTTCTCTAGATCTTTTTGGGTTTGAATTCATTTTTTCAATGTTCTTATTGTGATATCCGTTTCTGTATATGACTTTATTAAAGTTTAATCGCTGTTTATAGTTCTTATTTTCTTCAGTGCATAGATTGGCTATCCTTTGTTTCTCGTTTTTTATGACATTTACTTTCTGCAAGTATGGAAGTGCTGATTTTTGGTGCATAAATTTCTTCGCGAGCTAGTTTTTTGTAGGACTTCAATTTTAATTTTTAAATGTGCTGTACGTGATTCTTAATTTAATTTTATTTTATTGTTTCATGTTTATTATTATGATAATTAAAAATTCAAAAATCCAAAATCGAAAAAAAGTAACGATTGGAAAATTGAAAAGATTATAGAGGTTACTAAGAAAAGGATTTTAAAGGTTTTTATATTTTGTGATTTTTAATAAAGATATAAGAATTAATTATCTGTTATATTTTTTTATGCTAAATTAATAATTATTTTTATAATAAATAATAGTTAATATTCTAATATATAAAGATGAAAGTTTGTTTGTTTGTTACCCATAGAATTCCCCACTGTTGGACCTAGGGTGCTGAAATTTTGCATGTGACCCTCATTTGACTCGGAAGAGGTCATAGGCTATTTTTTTCATTTTTTACCGGTTGAGTGGCCGCTCACTTAAAATTGTAATCCCGCTCAGTCATATAATTTTCCACTCACCTGATATTTATTCTAATTTTTTTGCAAATTTTCAAAACTTCCTTTTTTTGGTAATTTATTTAAATTGTCAAAACTCTTTATTTTTTGGGAATTTATTTGGAAAATGTGGAAATTTGTTGTCTGATCGGTATTTCGATTTATACAACCAAGTTGGCAATGCTGAAAAATTTCCCATTTTGAAAGTTATTTTCAAAAAATCAATTCAAATAAAAATTTATAGATTTAGTGCATAAAAGTGATACGATTTAAATTTGGATTACTTAATTAATAAGTAAATAAATAATATGTGAAATTTTATTAGAAAAACTAAGAAAACTTTAATCCTTATTTAGTTTTAATGGTGTCAAAACGTAAGAATGATGAAATGCCCAGTTCAACAAATAAATCCTGTTCAAGATTTAAAAAGGAATTGTTAAATATTATTGTGGAAACAGTATTTCCATCGTCGCCGCTTTTAAAAAATATTAAATTATGTGATATTTTTATTTATAATAATGAAAAAGACGATGTATTTTGCAATATATGTGCTGAAGCAAATGCTGAATGCGATTTTAACAAAAAAAGAAATGGACGCAGTGGAAATTATATTATTTAAAAAGGCATTTACAACAAAAAATTCATTTCGATGTTGTATCTAAATTGTAAAATTATAGAAAAGGTGGCATTAAAGAAATGTTATGTTTAACAGTAGAAGAAAGAGAGAATCGTGCAGAGTTAATAGAACGTAAAAAACTAGAAAAAATATTGATGACGTAAAAATTTTAATTAATAATGTTATTTTGACAATCAAAATTAACACTTCTATGGCTTCAGTGCAGGAAATCCATGATCATATGGAAAAGTATAGAACAATTCCTAAAAATTGGCGAAGCAAAAACTATGCTTTCGAATTTGTAACATGTATTAATTTTGTGATACATAAAGAAATATTTGATGAATTAAGAAAATCGACATTTCATTTTTTAATTGTTGATGAAAGCACTGACATATCTACACATAAGGCATTAATATTTTATGTAAAATATCGACCAAAAAACTAATTCGAGTTTCAAATAAACTTTGCAGGAATATTAAAGTTGTCTGAATGTAATAGTTCCTGTATATTTGAAGCAATTAGCAAATTTTATATTAAAAATGATCAAAATATGCAGAAAATGGTAATGTTAACATCAGATGAGGCATCTGTAATGCTTGGGATAAATAATGATGTTGCTGCGTTATTGCGAAGAAAAAAACAGCATTTATCGCAGCAACATTGTGTGGCATGTGAGGTGTTTTCAGCTGAGAATTAAATATTTCAATGATTTTTTAAAATAATTTTAAATGATAAATAATTGACTATTTAAAATAACTTTTAAATTGAAAAATTAAAAAATTAAACAAGCTTTTTATTAGTAACAAATCAAGCAAGAAATATTGTATCACCAAGTTATAATAGCAAGCCGAGAGAGTATCCAGAAGAAAGACCGAACAGAACTAAGAACGAATGTTGGACATGTCACAACGTAGGGCATTTGAGTAGAGATTGCGTAACAAAGAATGCAGTTACATGTTTTACATGTGGAAAACAAGGACATGTAAGAAGTCAATGTCCACAGATGCAGAGAAAGGTAGTCGAATGTTATGCGTGTGATACCCCGGGACACGTGAGAAGAGATTGTCAAAAAATAAGGTGTACGAGGTGTAACTTTGGAGGTCATAAAGAGGCAGATTGTTACACAAATTTGGAGAGAATGAGATATCGGAGAATCAATGAGAATTTTGTAAGACAACAAGAGCGATACGAAGCAGGGCATGGTTATCAAGGAACTAGAAAGAATACCAGACAAGCATACAAGGGATACGTAGCATTCATAGACGAACCAAGTGATGAAAGAATAGAAAATAAATACAGAGAATACCTAAATATAAACGCCCCGATAGAAGAGGAGATAATCGGGACAGTGTATTAAACAGTGATGCTGACTCCCAAATTATTAATTATTATAATAAAAGTAAAATATCATGTAATATAGAAAAAGCGATGCTGACTCCCAAATTATTTATGATTATAATAAAAGTAAAATATCATGTATTATAAAAAAAGATGTTAAAGATACAGAGGTAACGGAAGAAGAAAATAATGTAATAAGGAAAGTAAACAGATTCATAAAAAAGTATTTTGCAGAAATAGAAAGAGACAAAATACAAATACTCACATTAGATGAATGGAAAAATGATATTAAAATGATACAAGGCCGACCAAGTGTAACTATTAGAATACAAAACCAGAATGTGGAATGCTTGCTCGATACAGGAGCTACAGTAAATGTCATGAGTTGGAGCAAATTTGAGAAACTTAAAGATGTAGAACTAACAACAACGACTGATACATTGAGGTGTACAAATAATAGTGTTTAAGAAACGAAAGGTAAAGCAATATTAGAAATAGGATTAAACGAAGCAAGGGCACATATGCAGTATCGAAGCTAAATTTGGGAAGACAATAACGGAGATGGAACGATTTCAAAGAGCAAAGAATACTTTAAAGATAAATAACCCGATACAACTAAACATTATAAAAAAGAATCAAAATGTTTTTATGGCTGATAAATGGGACATTGGCTGCACAAAGCTGTTGAAGCATAAAGTAGAAACTCAAGGAAAACCAATAAATATTAAACTTTGGAGACAACCAATCAACTTGGAAGGTAAATTAGATCAAGCGATTAAAAACTTATGGGAAAACAATATTATTAAAAAGTGATATTCGCCATGGAACACTCCATTAATATGCGTCTGGAAGAAAGAAAAGCAAGATATCAGATTATGCCTTGATTTCAGGCAATTAAACCTAGTAACAGAGAGACAGGCGTTCCCTATGCCGAATATAGCAGAGATGTTAGATAAATTGGGTGGAGCAAAGTATTTCAGTTCGATAGATCTTGGAAATGAATATTATTAAGTAGAACTAGAGGAAAAATCAAAGTTAAAAACGGCGTTTTCAACCAAATCAGGTCAATAATGTTTTAACAGAATGCCATTTGGAATAGCAGTGGCACCAGATACGTTTCAGGAACTGATGGGAAAAGTATTAATGGGTACGAGATATGCAGCAGTATACCTAGACGATATTTTGATATTTACAGAAATGATCAATCATCACTACAGAGTTTTAAATGAAGTGCTGGATAAAATTGGAAATTGCGGGTCTTAGGCTAAACCCTGAAAAGTGTCATATCCTTAAAGAGGAAGTCAAATTTTTTGGTCACATAATCAACAAAGATGGAATACAGACGGACCCGTTAAAGGGAGACGCGATTAAATCATTTGAAAAGCCAAAATGTGTTAAGAATCTGAGAAGCTTCCTAGGAATATGCAATTACTACAGAAGATTTATAAAGGAATACGTAAAAAGGCAAGAGTTTTAGTAGAGCTATGCGGGTTAAACAACAAAAAATTAATTTCGACTGACGGAAATAGCACAGGGTTCAAGTTGGAAATTTATACTGGCAGACAACGTGGTGAAAACTATAGAGGGTAAGATATGGATACTTAGAGACAAAAGACAAGAAATGATAAAGAGTATGCATATTTTGCTATCACATACAGGAGCAGAAAAGGAGACAAACTATGTAGCGGATAATTACGATATGGCAGACATAAAAGAATCAGTAAAAGAAACAATTGGACAATGTGAGGCATGTCAAAGAATGAAAGTTGTGACAACAAAGATGAAGGAAGAGACAATAAAACTGACAGCAGAGGAGTCGTGGGAGAATGTGTACATTGATATATGTGGTCCATTACAGGAAACATTCAGAAAGAAAAGATACATAGTCGCAATGATTGATCAATTTAGCAGATATATCTCTCTGACTGATGTCGCTAAACAGGATGAGGAGACGGTAAAGGAAACAATACTACAAAAATGGATTCTTAGATTTGAATCTAAGATGATGAAAGATTTTACAAAATCAATGGGAATTACACTATGCTTTTCAAGTCCATACCACCATAATACAAATGGTGTGATAGAATGTCAATTCAGGACAATAAGAGACTATATAAATGCATCATTAAAAGAAAAAAGTAGAACAGATTGGGCAGAGATCATACCAGAGATTGAATTTAGCATGAATGCAACATTTCAGAAATCAATAGGGCGAAGTCCCACAGAAATAATATTTGGAAGAAAAATATCTCCAGAACAATTTCATAGTAAAGCGCCAATTTCACAAAAAGAAGACACATGAGAAACAACGCAAACAAAAAGAATTAAATTGAATTTTTTAAATTGAAATTTTTAAATTTTTAAATTAAAAAATTAAACAAGCTTTTAATTAGTAAATCATTTTTAAATAAATATATTTTAAATATCGAAATTTTAATAAATGGTTTTTAAAATATTTTATTCAACGCTGAAAATTTGTTTTGAAATTATACGATATTTCATTAAATAAATACTTGGAATTATGACATTAACTTTTGAACCGGATTTAAAAAATAATTTAGAAGATGTTTTAGCAGCTTCTAATATGGCCCATAGAGAAGACTTGGGAATTGACGATGCCTGGAATCAAGTACCAATAATGTGTAAAATTGAGACATTACTAAACACGGTATATACAATGTTTAGTATGTCAACTGTAAAGAAAAGCAGTTTTGAAGAATTGGTTTGCGTAACCAAGTGTGACGTATTATCATTTCGTCCCTTAAATAAAGTCAGATAGTTATCGAGACATTTCGCTGTAAGACCATTTATTCGCAATTATGATGTACTAATAGAATACTACACAGATGAAGTAGAAAAATGCAATGATATAATATGTAAATATTGTATAAAACTTCTTAAAGATCCAAAATATCGTATTACAATAACAGTTTTAAATGATGTGCTAGAAGAGTTGTCAGCTCTTTGCAAAATATTTCAAAGGAGGTTGTTGACTGTATGGGAAGCAATGCAATTTGCGAAAGAAAAGATTAATAAACTCAAAACTCAATATTTAGGTGAAAGCGTTCATCGGAGTGATTGTGCACAGGAACTTATTGATAAATATTCTGGTGAGGACACTTCTGAAATATTGCGATTCATAGAGCTATTATGCAAACATTTATGTAATAGATTCCCAGATGAAGATGTAATGGATTGGAATGTATTTGATCATAAGATTACAACAAATTCAAAAAATTTTAACTTTGGACAAGATAATATATAAAAAGTAGTAAAGAAATATCAAAATATCATACCTGAATATAACACAGAAACAGAAAAACAAATTTCACAACAATATACAGATTTCAAATTTTTGATTAATGAAAAAATCAAAAGCAACTCCATTTCCAGTTTTTTAGATTTATTAAAGTTGGCTTATGAAGATATCCAATTTAAAGAGTTATCAACGCTTCTGGATATTTGTGGCACATTTCAGGTATCTAGTGCCGATTGCGAGCGTTGGTTAAGTTTAATGAATTCAATAAAATCTAAATCTAGAAACAAACTAAAAGTGGATAATTTGGATAACTTAATGAGAATAAAGACATTTATATCATCACATTTATTTTCATCAAAGTTCATAATTAATGGATCAATAATAAAGATAGGCGTGAAAAAATATAAATAAAAATTTTGAAATTATTTTTAATTATCAAAATATTATGAATTTTTAAGTTTTTTTGAGTTTCTTTTTTTTATAGTTTTTAATATATATATATATATATATATATATATATATATATATATATATATATATATATATATATATATATATATATATATATATATATATATATATATATATATATATATATATATATATATATATATATATATATATATATATAATATAATATATATATATATATATACATTACCTGTTGAGTTATGTAATAAGGAATATTGTTTTTTTTTCATTAAAAATTATATTTTTCCAAAAGTTTGCCCAGTTTGCCTTTTATTAAAAATTAATTGCCGACACGAATTTTCTGCCGCACATGTCGAGGAAAAATTAGAGGGAACGTTGCTCACTAGACACAATTTGAACACACATGCACCCCAGCAGTCCCAACACAGATTTCAAAGGTGACTCTGCTGGACTCTACATACTCTTCCACAACAATCAAACACTAAAATAACTATCAAGTTACTACAATAATATTCTTTCCGATATTCGATTTTAAACTTAATATTTCGGTGAGACGCATTAAATATATGAAATATTTCTTACACTTCTCTTCTGATCTTGGTCGTGATAAAGATATCATA